>JAVSBS010009420.1:69196-85104 GCA_033124195.1 Coracias cyanogaster | reverse complement strand
TCACTCTGAGGGTGGTGAGACACTGGCACAGGTTGCCCAGTGGGGTTGTGGATGTTCTAGCTCCTGGAGGTGTTCAAGGCCAGGTTGGATGGGGCCTTGAGCAACCTGGTCTAATGGGAGGTGTCCCTGCCATGGCAGAGGGTTTGGAATGAGATGATCTTTGATGTCTCTTCCAATCCAAACCATTCTATGATTTTTACCAAAGCTAAAGACTGCTGAAAGTTTTGAACATATCTTTCTTTGATGAAGTTTTTTGTCTTATCAGTTTTCATTTTTCACTTTTTTCAGGGGTGAGTGGGGTAGAATTTATTTCAAGTTCAGAAGCAGAGCAACTTCCTGAAAAAAAATGTAACTTGCACTCTGTCTTTTCTAAAGAGGGCACCTTGCACACTGGCTGACACTTGGTATAAGAATACCAGAAAGATCTAATAAACCACCAATATTATTTTAGGCAGTCAGTCTGATGCAAAATAGCCTGGTATCTGCCCAGTCCAGTTACCATAGATACTGAATACATTATTTTGATGGACACAGCTGGTTTTCATCATGCTGCTAGAAGGTCTTTCCACAACCCAAAAAGAAAGTACAGAGGGAATAATTACTTTTCAGCAGATTCACAGAAATGAAAGGTGGAAAATAAGTCCCTGCCTGCTGAGGCTGAGGCCTGTCCGTACTGATACACTCTAATGTTTCGTGCATTTTGATTAAGTGGTTTTACAAGAGATTTCAAAACACTACCCAATATCCCAAGGTCCAAAAAGATCTTGGCAATTTTTCTTGTAATAAATTCTTCTTTTTCTAGATTTTGGCCCATGCAATGTGAAAAGAGTCATGTGGTGCCAGTTTCAGTAACACAGCTGTACTTCAAAAAAGATCTGCAACTCACACATGACACGTCACTTCATGTGCACAAATGCCACATATGAAACTCCACAGCTCACTTGCCTGCAAAATCATTCAGTTAAAATACAGCAAGGACACATATACTTATCTGCAAGAAAGAGAAATTTTTACTGAGGACCCGACTTCAAGTTCATGGAATTCAAAATCAATCTTTCCATCAGTTTTGGTACACACTAGTTCAAGTCCTTACTAACCTGCAGAAGCATTGCTGCTGTCTAATTCAGAATCTCATTTGGCCACTGGGGCTAGTGGATTTGGCCAGCAGTTATATATAATAGATGCTTTTCCATGTCGGTGCATAGCCCAAGCTCTTATGCGTAAAGCATCCTGTACAGCACAACTTTCATGCAATGCTTTTATTTTGTTGTGGGTTGTTTGGGGTTTTTTAATGGATTTGTTACCTTATTCTATTCCTGTCACGAACACTTAGAGAGAAAAAGAAAGAGAAAAAAATTTCGGCTATTGATCATGTACCCTGATCCTTCACCGCCTTATCAACTACCAAGCATCAAATACACATCATTGCTGGAAGCCACAGAGAAGGAGACGGATCATCGTACAACAGATGGTTAAGCTGAGGAACACCTTGCCACATGGTTTTGTGGATGCTAAAACCGGTGAAGATGAAGTTTCACAAACACGTTTTTGAATTTAAAAAAGAAACAACAAAAACTAAAATGCCAGTTGGTGGTTGTTAAATACAGAGAGACCCACTCAGGCTAGGAACCCCCTGATCTGCAAAGCACTAGACGTTTGCAGTGCATTTAGCAGAATTATCAGATTTGCTTACCATGTTCTTACAAACATCCACCCTTAGCCACTGCTGAAGACAGCATTCTGTGCTAACTGGGCCTTTGATCTGACTCAGTGCGGTCGGTCTTAGGTTTTTACTCTGCCTATGTACTAGTTTCTGTGATCTTCAAAATGCCCCAAAAATTCTGACGACCTTTCTCTGTAATCATTGATACTGGAGTGGGGTCCCTGAGACATGGTGAGTCAGATGAAAGAGGACTCAACAAGCAGAGATAGATGAGAAACAGAACCGGCATTCGTAAGACATTCTGAGATTTTTCATCCCAAGCAGCACTAAAATAGCACAATCTGAAACATGATTTCTCAAGTGTCATTTTGGCTACAATATAATATAATTTAAACATCTGACTTTAACATGATAGCACAAACCAAATAAATATGTTAAAAATAAAACACAAGAAACATTAAAAAGACAAAGCATTTAAACTTTTCAGTAATTGATCCAATTTGAACAATTTTGCACGTCTAAGAAATGCTTCCATTAGAAAATATATGACCAAGGAACAACTTTCAAATAGCAGTAGGTGCAAAAGCTGCTACCAGATTAATAGAAACAGCTGCACATTATGTAAAATCACATTCTGCTAACTTTTAAAGAGGTATTAGCAAGTGACCTCAGAGTTATAGTGGATTTTTCAATTTTTTTTTTTTTGAAAGGAAGTAAGGAAATTATTAAAGACAGCAGGTGCATTGAT
This sequence comes from Coracias cyanogaster, assembly GCA_033124195.1. Taxonomy (NCBI): domain Eukaryota; kingdom Metazoa; phylum Chordata; class Aves; order Coraciiformes; family Coraciidae; genus Coracias; species Coracias cyanogaster. Next base: position 82,693 of record JAVSBS010009420.1, on the reverse strand, counting down.
TTTTACTGTTCTGGTGATGCAAAACCATCATAAACGTTGCCTAAATAATGAGTTATATAATGCTTACTGTTCTAGTAGCTGCAGCGTAGCTTCTGAAGCATATATATGCATCTGGTCCAGTGTTTTATTTAAAAATAAATTGTAGCAGTAGGTAGACCAAACATTTACATCTTCCTAGGGGCAAAATGTACTTTTCTGGCAAACTGGAATATTAATAACATTAACAGAGTATTTAAAGATCTGAAGTCTTAAATGGCTTTTGATAAATGTTGTCACAAAAGATGGTGAAAGACCTGCCAGCCATTCAGTAGGGTCTTTCAGGGATTCCAGCTAGCTGCAAGATGAAGTAAAGAGCTAAGATCAGCCCATTCTCCTCTCTAACAGCACTTATCAGGACACTGCTTCCCTGGTAATTACCTGCATATACCATGTATAACTATACATATCTGCCACCTGTGGTATGTTGCTGAATACCTTTATTCATAAAGTAATTAACTGGCTGCAGTGTAGTGCAGGATGGAAGCTCTGGTCTGCATACCTCCAGTTGTCTACAGGAGGTAAATAAACTATCTTTCTGTTTATCCACTCCTCTATGTCCTGGTTCTGGGTTCTGCAGCCAGCTAGATTTGTACTAAGGAGGGGAAGAAAAAGAAAGAAAACACATAAAGTACAAACTTAGTCTTCCAACTAAAAAGAAAGTTAGAAATCCTTGCAATGTTGAGCTCACACAGTAAGCACAGAACATATGGAGGATGTAAGAAGGGCTATGTGACTTACATGCATATATAGACAAACAGATATAGGGCAGCATGAGTGAATACATATGTTTAATGCTAGTAGGAACCATTAGATCCTCCCACCGGAGCATCACATATAGCACAGGGATAAAATTTTATCCAGTTTGGAATTGAAATCAATATTTTCAGAGGTTTCTGCTTAGCTGCCCTAATCTACGTCTGCTGAAAGCTAATATCCCGGAAGGTCTGCCATGGGAATTGCAGTTAACAGGTTCAGACTTAACCGCTCCACACGCCACATAATAGTTCATTATGGTACCACTTGCCATTCCCTTAACAAACTCTGCTTTGTTTCTCACTTAGTTTGAACCATCTGATGGATGCACTGGAGATAAGTACAAAGTGCTCCAGGAAATGGTAATTCTGTCTCAGTTCACATGAACAAGCATTCAAGTGAATGCCATAAAACGGTCATTTCCATGGGCAAGACACCGAGTGTGAATGTTCAGCATACTCTCTGCTGCGAACATCACAGAGAGACTAAAGCCTTTAATTGAAAACAAATCAAACATAAATGTTTTGCTAGCACATAAGTGGTGCCTTCTGTCTTTCTATTTCATTTTTAATAGTAAAGGTCTTAACAGGCATAGGCACAGTGTTCTAGTGAGATTACAGAGACATCCAATACAACCAAATGCAAGTAAGCCCCCACAGAACAACATGGTGCCAACTGGATTTGCCACCTTCAGGTCTAGTTGCAGTCAGAATTTTTACTCTCACTCCTAAGACTCGACTTGCTACGAGTTTATAAAACTTGCATGCAGCTCCAGTCTAAGGTGATAAGATTTGCAACGTCTCAAGTTGGCTTGCATCCAAATGGCTAAAAGTGTGTTGTTACTACTTACAGGATCACTATTAATAGAACAAGCCCTTGACTTATTTGCCACTCCCAGGAAGTAGTGGAACAGGTCACCAGGGGTTAAGCATCTAAACTGCACTGAAATCAGTCTTCGTAAAGTAGATGGAAATAAAGAACTTTGCCAAATCCATACACTTGCCACAGGACCTTTTAGCTGTGCTGTTTATCTACCCAAATACCTGCATGGTTCTTCTCTCTACAGAGTTGGAGCACATCCACAGATGGATTTTCATGCCAGGGCGGCTTGGCCCCCTCCTTTTACAACAGATTAAATAACTTTGTTTAGTCAGGCAAGCTAGGAACCATGCCTTTGCTTCCCAAGTTGAGTTCAGTACTCTGTCCCCCAGCTAAGCCCTTCCATCTTCCATATATCAGTAAAATCAACTTTGGGTTTTCCAGAAAGATGCAAGACAAATCTACCTCAAGGGAACCCTTTAAATGAATAAAGCAGAAGAGTGGAATACAGTGTGGGTTGTTTCAAATCCTTCTTCTAGGTCTGTTGTGGGGAGAGAAGTTAGCACAGATCAAAGATCCCTTATGACATTATGACAGAGGAAAGAGGGCACAGACTTCTCAGTAACAACCACCACTTGCATCAGTTTCTTCCACTGTAGATAAATCTGTCTGTGGCCTACTCAGGACTTTGACATCTGACTTTGACAGCAACCATGCGTGGTCATGGCTATGAAATGCTCTTGAGGACCAGGAGAATGCATACTCTTATATAGCTCGATGATGGAGGAAGCATTACTTTTCCCCAGCAATTAATACATTAACTATGCGGTCAAGGAAGAAATCATGAAACTTTAACCCCGCAGGAGGTCTTTAAGGAAACAATCCAAAAACAGGAATACAGACCAGTTAAACCAGCCATATTCCCTCAAACCCTAAAAAACTGAAGACACAGGAAAATAGATATGGGGGAAATGTGTATTAAAAAAATCATCAATTCTTACTGTGAAAATGCAAACAGCTTAAGGAAGTCAAAAGGAAGAAAACAAAATATGACCACCTACCACAAACATTATGAATTTTCTGGAACAGAGATGGAATCTGACCTGCAGTAGCAGTACCAAGTAAGTTAGGTACTATTAAAATAGCTAGTAAAGAAGTTAACTATCCTTCTAAGTAAGGGTAGTTAAATCCTTGCCAAAGGAGATCAGAAGATCTCCAACAGTAGAAGATTTTAAAACAGGTCTCTCAGGTCATGGTAGATATGACCATTTTAGGGTTGAATTGCACCAACTCTTTGGGTCCACTTCCAATTTTATTTTCTGCAAGCCTTTAAATAAAGAGGATAATCCAGATTTTCTTTTTGGAAAGGCAATATTTTACTGCTGAGCTCTCAGTTACAAGTGTTTTTTCCTTTTCATTTCAACCTGTCGGTGCCGGCTTTTAGCAGTTGTGGCTTTCATTAACATCATGGTTTGTTGCATAATTTCTAAGACATCATGGAATTCTATTTTGGTTTTGCAGACAACTGTCATATGTGCAAATAGTGGTAAAGGAAAGAATTTAACTTCCTAGTCTTCATCACTTGACTTGCAGTGAGGTTACTGATGTTTATTCCCTTCTTACAGGGTCTGGATCATTATCTGCAGGCCTCCAGCATCACAGGCCATTTCCCATGCCTGAAATCTTTTGATTCCAAGAGAAAGATAAATAAAGTAAGAGCAGGAAACTTTGGTGATGGAGACTAAACAAAGAATGTGAACTCTATTCAGGTGGGTCAAAATGCTTCTTTCAAAGGGGCAATATTGTCATTAACTCTGAAGTAAATTGGTCTATGTGTTATTGACTATCAATCAGCAAAGAGAAGCTGGGACTGACCTTTCACTGCCTCCTAAAATCTGACATCCACACAGCTACAGAACAATAGCACAGACCTGCAATTCACTCAGATAACCTCCAAAACAATCCCTGCCATGTTACAGTCTCCTGTTGATTTCTTAGTATATATCTGAGCACATTGGAACATTTAATTAAATTTGGCAGTGTTAAAAGGGGCAATGTTATTGTTCTCATTGTAGAGAAGGACAAATGAACTAGAAGAGGTTGATATGTTGTCTCAAGAACAGACAGTGCCAGAGGGTTCACAAGAAGACATAATGCCTCTGGGTAGATCTTCATGCTTTTGAGGACTTCTGTGTTCAAAGTATAGCATGAATGCAATTCTTTTTCATTTCATCAGTTTATGCCCTAAAACCTTTAGCCCACACATCAGGTGAGTTCTATTCTTCATCATAGCTAGCCCATATTCAGAATAATTTTTACAAGAAAACATACTGCTTGAAGAAAACAGAGAAAAAAGTTTGCCACAAAAAACCTCATGAAATACTGGCATGGAAAAGACTGACTTAGACCTGCTGCACAGTGAAGAACTTCATAACCAAGTTATGAGCTTGCTTTCTTCTTTGTGAGATAAAACTGAGTTCACAATATAAATAGGATTTTAGAGACAGTAAAAACATACTGTTGCATTTTAATACATGCTAAATAATTGCTGATCTCTTACCTTTTTGTATCTCCCCCAGTAATGTTAATCAACAAATATAATAATGTCATTAATCAGCCTGAACAGGACTGGCTGGAGATGGACAACAACTTGCATATTTGCACAGCATATAATTCACAAATTGCTGACATCAAAAAGCTGTCCTGGCTGCATATGATTACTGCCATCACTAAAATAATATTAATACCATCAGTTCATTAACAGTGAGTCTCTTCCTACCTTAATTGCTTTAGCTCTGCTGATCAACCCATCTTGCTGAGCACTTCCAATGAGCAGATCTACTTTCCGAAGCTGAGGGCGCTGCAAGGCTTTAGCCAAAGGTTCCTGAAGGTAAATTCCATCCGCCACTGGACCCCAGTACTGGAATGGGCCACTTACAGCTAGGAGCTACGTTAGCAAAAAAGAAGTAATAGTGTAGTTAAATTAGCTTACCCTCATCATTTCCATTTTATTCATGCTTCAGGCAACTGAGCTGATGGCCTTCAAGTGAAAAAGTGATCATTTACTGTAAGTGCATACTCACCATTGGCAGTAAACTATGCTCTTGCTGACAGTACTGGTAGGTGAAATGAGTGAAATAGGCCAAGAGAACCCATAGTCTTATAGACATTAAAAGACTATTTTAAATTAGAGATTGGCTGCATGCTGGTCCTGATCAGAAAAAGTATTGCCAGTGGGCATTTTAATCTGAAGGGAAAGGAAGGCCTACAAGAAGGCTAGGGAGGGACTTTTCACAAAAGCCTGTAGTGATAGGACAAGGGGCAATGGGTTCAAACTGGAAGGGGGTAGATTTAGATTGGAAATTAGAAGGAAATTCTTCACTCTGAGGGTGGTGAGACACTGGCAAAGGTTGCCCAAGGGGATTGTGGATACTCTATCCCTGAAAGTGTTCAAGGCCAGGTTGGATGGGGCCTTGAGCAACCTGGTCTAGTGGGAGGTATCCCTGCCATGGCAGAGGGTTTGGAACTAGATGATCTTTGATGTCCCTTCCAAGCCAAACTATTCTATGATTCTATGATCCATCTCTAGAATTGCAGCTTTCACAAGTTCCCCATTTAAGACATGCTTGATTCTCGTCTATAGTAACACCCAGGGGCAGATGAGATGGGACTGAAAGAAGGCAAAAATTATATTTAGATTAATTTTGGAAAATGTAGTCAAAACACTGTAAAAAGAATTTAGTCTAAAGGAGAATCAAGCTATGAGTATTCATAGATCAGAGGTGGATGTCATGGACATCAGAATCACTCCACCAAAGATAGTCCAGTTCCTCTTTCACAACTTTTACAAAGATTCAGCCCAGTTTATTTTTTAAGCTTCCTTTGTTTCAGTGGAAACTTTTTGATTCCTCGCCAATGGCATCTATTTTGCTATGGCATACCTTAGTCTGTGCTTCATTGAGGACACGAGCAGGCAACCGGCGGAGGCAGGCTACAATTTCCTCACTGGTGGATGAAGGACATCCCACATCTTCAGCCAGGACTGCTGCTTGGGTCTGTGCTCTCCTCTTGGTAATAATGGATGCTGGAGAAAAAGCTGAACCTCCCTGGAAAAGAAAGACATTATCAGTCAACACATGCTCTCAAAACACCTGCTCCCCCGGTGCAGGTAAAAAAGATGAGAAGCAAAATCTGCTCAGTTGCAAAATGTAAACCACTGGTGTTTAAATCATAAGACACCCATCGTAGAGGTGAGCAGGAGACACCCCGGACCATGACAGCAAGTTATAAAAGTCAAAGCAAGGGGAGAAGGATAGGTTTGGCCATTTCCATCTCTGTCATAGTTATTTTGGAAGACCTCTGAAAACTACCTCTGTTATGGCTATAACCAAGTCACAAATCATTCCGAAAACTTTGCTGAAAGAAGAAACCTTCAGATAGGAGCTGATACAAACAAGATTCTGTGAGGCACAACAAGGAGTGGACAGCTCAGCTTACAAGAGGAGACTAAGTAGAATTTTACTTCCTTAACTGTGACAAATAAAAATTGAGGGCAGGCAGGATCTTTATAAAGGAATCCATGAAGAAGATCTATTTATACCTTAGGACAATGCTGGTACAAGGCGAAATGGGCATTAACTATTCAAATTGAGTGTAAATAAATTTAGGCTAGAAATGCTAAAATAGCTAGCCCAAGGAGCAGTGAGGGTTTAGAAGAGCTATGAACAGAGTACGAACAAAAGGTAAAACCAAGCTGCAGGAGATCAGCCAGAGCCAGAGCACATCAAAAACAGAGCACAGGGTACTGTTCAATCTCTAGCTCAGACTCTTTGATTCTTTCCTGCAGCTGTGCCAGCATGGAAAAGGTCCTCACCAGGAAAAGATGGTACAACATTGCTAAGTAACCATGAAAACTCCTAACTGAAAATGCAGATAAATTAGCATAATCTGATAAAATCTGACCTAGAAGAGAAAGGCTGGAATAACTCTGACATGGTTCAGATGACTAATTTCCAACTATTCATATCAGTTTACTATAATAACTACTAAGATTAGCTTCCATCTTCTAAAAAAATGCAAACCCTAGATGTATGATATGAAAGACTTCCATCTATTCAACTGAATAACTTCTTACTGAATTTGCTCTAAGCATAACTACATCTGAAAAAGCATAAAATCAGAAGCAAGTTAAAAAGAAAACAAACAGCAAATGCTTAATTTGAAATTATCTGAGACCTTGGAGCCCAAAGGACTCTGTGCAGCCCTTGCCAGCACTCAGGACATTTTTTATATTTCAAACAAGCAGACCCATTGATATTAATAGGATACCATTGCTCACAACTGGGGAAATTGGTTTCCGAAGGTAATTAGGAGGTTATTACTTGGATTTAGAGACAGTCTTTTTAGTTCACTGCATGTAGAATTTCCAGTGCTACTTTCCTGAAAGGTTTCTCTTCCTATACAAGGGATCTGGAGAACAATCACTGTTACAATCACAATGTCTGAGATGCAGATGGTTACAGATAAGCAAAGGAAAAAGCTAAGATTGTCAGTCCTGGGGCACTAGAAGAGTGATTTCTGGTTTTAAGAGGGCTGAAGAACTAAAGAAGATAAATAAACACCACTTAGTCTTATTCCTCACTTCCACCCTTGATTTAGATGAGAACTCAAGTGAGCAATGCTCTTTATCCTCACGTGGGATTTGTGGTGGCCTATTTTGTGTTTGTAAGGCACGATATTTGCCAGCTGCTGACTAGGTGCACTGACTCAGTTGATCATGAGAGAGAAAGAAAAACATCCTTGATGAGAGCATCTCTGTGTGTGGGTGTGCCCCCAGGATGTAGAATGAGAATGTTGCTTTTTGGATGGGCCTTCAGAAGACAGCATGTTCACCAGAACTAGGATGAATGAGGCTAGAAAAGGGATAATACGTCATGCCAGCTTTCCTCAGAAAAGTAGCTTCCTTGATTTTCATTTCTCCTTTGTATGGCAGGGAAATTAGATCTAGGATTGCACAATATTTATCCACTAATCTGGCAAACATACTCTTCAACATCAGATCTGTACATGCTGAGGATGTTTTATCAAGTACCCAGTGCCTCTAAAGAGCATTCATTTAAAACAAAACAGAAACTATAAAAAAGTGAAGGCCTTCAGTTTCCCAAATTCTGAAAGCTTCATAAATTTTGAAAGTGGTAGTTTCTGTGGAAATTCTGAAGCTGCCTTTTTAAAAGACTAAGTTTGGTGGGGAAAGAGAGTACTGAGATCAGATGACATATGGAATCCAAAAATTCACTGGGACCAAGCGAAACAGCCTTGTGCGTGCTTGATTTTGACCACATCTCCTCCCAGGGATTTTAAAAGCTGTCCAAACTTTCTCTGTCTCTGAGATCTCTACAAACCGAAAGACTGCTCTCAGGGCAAGTACTTAGACAAACAAAGATTGTAAAAGGTTCTGGACAGAAGTGTCCCATAAGTCCACCCTGCAGAGGGAAAGCTAAAAGCATGGACAGGCATATCTTCATGTCACAGCACTGGATGTTTATGGGCTAGAATTAGATATAGTCCAAGCTTGGTGAGTGAAAGAAAAACCCAAAACTTCTGTAAATACATTTGCAAGGTGAGGACAGCTCTTTATTTGAGTAAGAGCTTACTCTAGCTGTGGATATTCTCTCTTCTTTGCATGAGTGGATAGAACAGGTTTATGTGCTCTTCTTTACTCTGTTGTTTTTCTTCTGTTTTCCATATTAATGGCTGCTTCCTCAGTTTGCTTTTTTTGAGAACATCCGCATTCAGGAAGAATGTCTCACATTTGGGGTTTGAAGGAGATGCGGTATCCACTGCTGTTATTCATGTTTAACTTTTACTGGGACTGGAAGTGGGTGATAGAGGAACTTGGACACCATTCAAGAAGTATTTGGAAGCAATACTACTATGTTCCCTCCTCTGGTGCATTTGAAATACATTCCAGGCTCTGGAAACAAGGCTTCTCTTACCACAGAAGTTAGGCAAGCAAAACTGTACCAGTTCTCTATTTTTTAAATTCACATCACAATTCAGGCTCATTGTTTCCTCATCTTCACCAAAAAAACTCAGGAAAAAAATAAGGGAGAGCAGAAGCTGGAGACTGCCCAGAATTAAATTTCTTCCTTTTTGAGCCTGCAGTTTTCAAATTAAGAAGAAATCTTCCTTAAACACTGTAGCCACATTAGAGGTAGGCTCAGGACACAAAGGACAACATAGCTGCATTCAGCATTTCCCTCTTTCCCTATAAAACTATAATTTATTTGTGTGATTAGTCCCAACAACCCATAATGAAGGAGTTGTGCACTTCAAAAAATAGAACTGTTTAGGCAGAAGCAGAAATAGTAGGGGGACTATTCACTTCCATTACATGACATCCATATTACCATCAACATGAGAGAATCATGAATCAGGACACCAAAAATCATGAGACCAACTCAAAAATAAAAAACACTGTGTCCTTTTTGTTAGTCCTCTCTTTTTTAATTCTCTGGGAATTCTCCTGTACCTATAAACACAAGAAGTAAAAGATTTGCTTTTAAAACTAACAGCTGAGATCTTCAGATAATCCTGTAGAGAAGTTTTTTGGAAGAAAAACTCTAAACATTGAAATATACTATACAATTTTGAACGTTAACTATCTTGCCGTCACAGGGTATTTCCTATCTCAGCATCATTTAGAAGGGCTTGACAGGGAACAGAAGCCACACGCAGTTTTTGTTTCAGCTGTCCTTCTGGATTGACCCACTGTCATCAGAGGAAGTTCCAATGACATTTTTGACTACGACCTGGATGAAAGCATTCGGTACGGAACTGCTGAGAAGAAGCGGTTGCAGCTGTATTGCACAATCCACAACAGCCCTACTGCACTCTCCTCCTAAATTCGTAGGAATAGTGGAGTCATTACAATGTCGGGCAATAGTAACTGCTGTAACAAGCCATGGCATTGAAAATGGAAGGGAAAGCCTTCAGTACTGTTTAGTTCAGGGACCAGCAGCTTGGCAAGCATTTCTTTATTTCTCTTTTCAAAATTAGAGGTTAAGCTAAACAGTAGAAATTCAGATACTAGGAAATGTTGCAGCTCACAATGGTGAGAAGTTGATTAATACAAATCAGTATTACATGAAGATGAATTTTTGCTTTGATGTCAGGCTGTAACAGGATGCGTTTAGGCTGGTATCTCTTGGAAACTTCCTTCTTGGAACGTCATAGCTCACAGACCTGCATTGGCTTGTGTTGGGTTTGTGTGACGAGGTTTTAGTACCAAGGGGGCTACAGAAGTGGCACCTGAGAGAAGTTACTAGAAGCCTCCCCTATGTCCAATGGAGCCAATGCCAGCCAGCTCCAGGATGGACCCACCACTGATCAAGGCAAAGCCCATCAGCGATGATGATACCATCTCTGGGATAACATATTCAAGAAGGGGAAAAAAAGTTGTGCAACTTCAGCCAGGGAGAAGAGTGAGAATATGTGAGAGAAGCAACTCTGCAGCCCATGGTGAAGGCCATGGCAAGACAGGCTGCTCCCCCACAACCCATGGAGGTTAATGGTGGAGCAGATATCCACCTGCAGCCTGTGGAGGACACCACTGTGCAGCACATGGATGTGCCTGAAAGAGACTGTGACTCCGAGGGAAGCCCATGCTGGAGCAGGCTCCTAGCAGGACCTGTGGAGGCATGGAGAGAGACGAGCCTATGCTGGAGCAGTTTTGCTGGCAGGACTTGTGACCATGGGGGGCCCCATGCTGAATCAGTCTGTTCCTGAAGGACTGAATCCTGTGGTAGGGACCTATGCTGGAGCAGTTCATGAAGAAGTACAGCCCATGGGAAGGACTCATGATGGAGAATTCTGTAGGGCACTGTCTCCTGTGGGAGGGACCCCATGCAAAAGCAGAGAAATAGTGTGAGGAGTCCTCTCCCTAAGAAGGAAGGAGCAGCAGAGACAATCCCCATTCCTTGTCCCCCTGTGCCCCTTAGCGGAATAAAGTAGAGAATTTAGGAGTAAAGTTGAGCACAGGAAGAAGGGAGGAGTGAAGGATAGTGTTTTAAGATTTAGGGTTTTTTTCTCATTACCCCACTCTGATTTTATTAGTAATAAATTAAACTAATTTCCCCAAGTCGAGTCTGTTTTGCCCATGACGGTAATTGGTGAGCGTCCTTATCTCGACCCACGAGGCTTTTGTTATATTTTCTCTCTCCTGTCCAGCTGAGGAGGGGAGTGATAGAGCAGTTTTAGAGGGCACCTGGCATCTAGCCAAGGTTAACCCACCACAGGACTATTGCTGTAAGCTGTAACTCTGTCTCCCAAGATCTGGGAGGCAAGAGGCAACTGCCATATTATCTGCAGTGCTGGATGTCTTTTAATTCCTCATTTACTCTGGAAACTCGCTTCTGCAAAGTTTTTCAAAACTGATTCACAACAGATCTAATGATTAGAAACTTCACTGCAACTAGTTTTTATCACCCACACTCTGTAAACCCAAACCCTTCTTCCTCTCCTCACATCATGACCTCTTGTTTTTCCAACCTGACTTGAAACTGAAAACGCCGCTTGAGCCACGTTCATCTCTTTGACACACGCACTCCCTTCAAATTAATGCAGTTTCTCTGACGTCTGCAGGGCTGCTGACTCCTTTCAAAGAAGGCTTTCTGTCTGCCCAGAAGCATGCTATAGACAATATGAACAGCAGTAACAGTAACACAACTCAAAACGCGAGATAAAAAAAACAACTAATAAAAACAGTCAAACCAATGATATGTCCTGATAATTCCGCTTCCCTAAAGAGCCAGCTGTACAGCAGTATTTTATTCGTTAAAGATAGGCAATCTCCAGGCTCAGATGCATATAGTTCCCAGCCAAAAATATCTATCAGACCATCTGGTTTGACCTCCAAGATAGCCAAGGCTCTTCCATTTCCTGACTGCTGAGCTCAAGTGCTTCCTATCACTTGAAACATGGCCTGTGTCTGAATACAGCCTGATCTTGCATGAAGCATTTAAGCTGGGCTCAGAGACACCAAGAAAGGGATACTGCGGTCTTCTCCTTTGCAGTTTGTGCCTGAAGATGATCACTCCATTGACAGAAAACTGCACTTTATTTCTGTTTGAGGATGTCTTCAGTTTCAGTTAATGTCGGATTAAAGATGTTGTTTATACCTCATTTTTTTCTCCCTGTAAAGATAAGTGACCACTCCCTGCAACTAAGTGACCACTAACTCTTCTTTCCTATTATCTTAGCAGATTATTCTCTAAAAGACTGGATTTAAAGTATTTTCAGAAGCTTCTTTCAATGCGGAGCCTTTTTTTTTTCTTACAGGGTTGTTTTCCAGTATCCTGTGCTGCTTTTCCTTAGACATCTAGTTCTGCATAGCGGCAAGCACTTACAGCACAGCAAGGCTGCAGAGTTCTTACGTGAAGACATTAATGGCATTTTTCCAGGCTTTCAGACAAAGTCTGTCTTCAAGAACCTGGAGGAGCAGAAATCTTTGGGACCAACTCAGGGAGCCTCTGCCACAGCTCAGGAGCTATGTGGCAGACAACGTGGCAAACACTAGCACACAAAACATAACAGGGAATTGGCAGGCCAGTCCAGCAACTGGAAGGGAGACTGAGACAAATATTTTTTCCCTCCATAATCATATAATAGAACTAGATAGATAAAAATGGGGGAAAGGGGAGGGTCCTCTCTCTTCGTTCAAAAAACTATAACTTTGAAGAAGGAAGATTTCTTTTTTATACATGAATCTCAGGAAATCCCTCTTTGCTATAATCAGAGGCAGTCCTGCAAGTGCAATGTGCCTCTCTCAAGTGACTCACTGAGTGCCTGTGTCAGGCTAGCAGCTTGAATAACAGGATATGAATACTTAAAAGATGACATATAAAGCCCCACTTAATCCATATAAAAACTTTTTTTTTTCCACCTAGATGTAAACATTACCTTATCAATTATAATTTAAAACAAGGTATTGGTTGAATGCACTAAAAGGGTAAACTGGGTGTTGTCATTGCACAAAAGTAAATCGCCACCAGAAACAGGCAGAAATGACACGGAAATAGAGAATTCTATTTACCTCCCTCAACTGCTAACTCATCTGTTCCTCTACAATCGTAGTACAAACCATGGCTGAGATTTATTGTGTTTCCAGCGGAGCACGTTCTATCAAGCAAGTGCAACCTCTTCCTTAGGGTGACCAAGGAAGCTCAGGCCTAGGGTGACCTGTCCTGCTCAGCCTGACATCTACCTGATTGGTGAGGACATCTTAGGATGTAACCATACTTTTTGTAAAGGCACAAAGACCATCAAAGCCAGCCTAAGAGATATTGGTGAGAAGGTTCAGGAAAAAGCAGAGCTCTTCCCTTGCCTATTCCCGTGTGTGGTGCAAACATGCCCCAGCCCATGATCTTCTGGTAATTTCAAAGATATTGTATACCTATTCAGTGAAGGCCATTAAGGAACATTCATGCCACATCCCTGTGGTTTGAAGAAAGCAATAAGGTCCTAAACAGTCATGGGGCATGATGGTAAAGCCAGCTCCCTGTAGCACTGGCTATGACACTGTCACAGCTCTGTTTAGACTGATTTGCTTATCAAGCTCCCTAATGCTTCCTGTCCCTTCAAAGTGAGGACTACCAGCACAGCCCACTAAAGAGAATGGATATTCTCCTGAAACTACCATAGCTCCAAATTTGGGCACATCTTTGAGAATTTGATCAGTGTCTCCTGGTTCCAATACTCTTACACAACAGCTCCCATACTTGTCAACCTTTAGTTTTCATCATCAAACAGAGAGACAAAAGCAGGAACTCTGCTTGTGTTTGCTGAGTTTTCTGGTGAGTTTTATTGACTTGGTTTGGTTTTGGGTGG
>JAVSBS010009420.1:45856-57683 GCA_033124195.1 Coracias cyanogaster | reverse complement strand
GGGGGGGGGGGGGGGCCCCCGAATTTTGAACTTCTGATCGTCCCAGTCTTGTGCAAAGTGACTCCTCTACCCAGAAGACTCAGCACATGTCCTACACAGTACTGCCAGGCCCAGAGTCATCCCAGCTGATGTAAAAGGCCTTCTTATCTCTTTGCTGACCTCAGTTGTGCAAATTGCAGTTGTATAGCGATTTAATTATAAACACTCATGTTGCTTCTGCTCTGTAATTGAAGATAAGGGCGTCATATAATGCCTCTGATATAGCTTCCACACAAGGTGGGAGAACTAAGCACTCCAGCTGTACATGAAGCTAATTTTAAAAACCGATGAGAAATGGGCAATAATGGCCACACTCTCATTGCCCTCAATCTAAACGAATTTCATACCTTTGAAAAGTATCAGTGGTGTTAAATGATGGAACAATTCAACATGCATCTTCCTTTCCCCAAATGTGATTGCATCATCTTGGCTCGGAATTGTTGCTGGAGGCATTTAGCGACAGTGGCATGAATCAAACTGGGTTACTTCCTAATGCCATAAATACTTACTCATTTTTCTAGTTTCAAACTGAATATGTCCTTTAAATATGATAATTACTAGAAAAAGCAATATTTAATTGCTTACAATTAACCAAGTGACTTTTTTTCATTTCTAATTTCTCCACAGTCGTATTATAAAGTCATAGGCTGATCTTTAGCTCTTTATGTTTACCAAGTGATATTTCAGAAAGAGACTGTTTTCCCCATTTGACCTCCTATGTAAAATACACATAATAAAAAATCCATCTCTACTTCACAATTTTATCTTGGTTTTAAGTTACATGTTCTTGTTTTTAAGTTACATCTTCTTTCTTCTTTAACAGGTCAGGAGAGTGATTTCCTGGCTGTCCTCTATGACTACCCTTCTGCAGACATAAGCCAACCTATATTTCACGTAGGGGAAAAACTACGTGTACTATCAGAGTAAGTCAATCCATGTTTTTTTAAAATTGGGTTATGTTACAATTGATGCAAATCTCTGTTTTATGCATGAACAGAGTTCAGAATTTGCAAGGAAGGATGCTTAGCCACAGTGTGAATTTTCCTATAGTTCAAGGATTTGGGACTTCAGATTGTTCTTTGACCCTTGGATTCCTCTGACATGGTTTCTGAAGCTGGATTCAGACTTTATTCCAAAGTAGAATTTTGCTTTGAAAAATGATTTTGAGAAAGTACTCCCCCATGTTAGTGAAAAACAGTAAAAGCAAAAAGTTTGAATCACATAGAAAAGGAAAATTATTCTGAATTTCTCTATGTCAAGTGTGTCTCTCATTTTCTCCCTCATCCTTTTTAATGACTCCTTTATAATTAGGTGTTAGAATTTCACCCTAGATTTATGACAACTTTAAGAAAAATAAAATTTTAAATAGGGCTCTTTTTTACTTCTAAAATTTTTTTATTTATTCTGCATTTTCTCAGTGGGGAAAAAAAAAAAAAATTGAAGATTTCCCATCTAGTTCCACTCAAAACTTATTGAGCCCCAGAAGGAAGTACACTTAAAAGGACTAGTTCACACTGACCTTATGCTTTGTGCAAATATTGGCACATACAAGAGTGACCACACTTCTTGAAAAATGGACGCCAGCAGCCCTGATATTCTTTTATGTACAACTTGTACCAGCACACAGTGACCTCCTAGAAGTTACTCAACCCCCCAGCTCCTGTTTGCACTACTTAAACAGAAGTGAAAGATTCCATTTTTGCAGCTGGTGTAGCAGATGGATTCAAGGTGAGACCAAACACATAGAGGGGAAATCCTCCGAAGATTTCCAAATTCATTTAAAAAATTCTCTACCTAAGGATGTCAGAGCATCAAATAGTTGGGGGACAGAAGTACTCAAGAGAAGTATCACAGACAATTGGTGAATTCTCAGACTCTTCTCCAAGCCACCATGACCTACAACGGCCTTCATCAGAAACAAGATACAGGGCTACACAAGCCTTTTGTCTGACCCAGAATGGCTGCAGTTATGTTCTGTTGAGAAAGCGATTTCCCTGCCTCTCTAAACCTAGAGGTCACAAGGCTCAGGCAATACCACTAGATGAATTTTCTGCTGACGGAGAACTTCCTTAAACCAGGGGAATTGTCCTGTGGTAACTTCTAGCCATTTAAACCTTGCTGCAGTTTGCGTAACATACATGACATGGTACAATTGCTTTAGCTTGGAAATTCCAGCTTAAAGCCTCACTCCCAGCTTTCACCAGCTATGAGCCCTCACAATACCCCATAAATACACATGCCTGTAGCAATGGGACTGGCATGTGTGGCACCTACATACACTGCATAGTATAATCTACTGGATGAACAACTTCTAAAAGAACGAGGCTTCTGTAGCAGCAGGTTTTGTTGTGCTTGTCTGCTGTGCAGTGATCAGGAGTTTCTCCTAATAGTAAATAAGAGCCAAAGTAAGCCTTGATGGGAACTTTCCTCTCCCTGTTTTGAATCAGCTTCTTCACAGAAGACAAGACACCTCAATGCTCTGTGCAAAGCATAGCGTCCTGATGAAGGACCTGTATGTGCTGATGTAAATAGGAACTGTTTGCCTGTAGACTCCTGCTGCACACAAGTTGTAGGTATAATCTTATTCTCAAGTCCTTCAAAGAAGCAAAATGCACTGGAAGAGAAGAGCAGCATGGCAGGCACAACCAGAGCACAAGTGATGAGGAGTCACCACAGAGAAGGCAGCACAAGCAGGCAACACATACTGCTTTTATAACGGCATCTTTCCACCCTTCTATCAAAGCAATTATGTGTAGCAGCAATCAGCCCCAAAAATCCTGAGAGGAACATGATATACAGAAACCCCATAGAAAATACAGCTCCTCACAGATATCTGAAACTGCTGCAGGCTGACAGGATTAGATAAGCACCACTGGCGTGGGTTCTCACTCTCCACACTTGTCAGGCACCCTTCATTACCTACGGAACAACTGCCTTTAACTGGCAGTAGCTGAACCAGATGTCCTCCAATGATCTTCCCAGTCTATATAATTTCAGTGGCTTCTGTCCCAGAAGAGATGTGCTGCTTTGGGACTTTTAATTGTCATTGGGATTTTTCAGAGTTAGTAATATTACAGTTTGGAGGGAGGGAGATGCTGAGTCTCTCAGGTTTTTGGTTACTGCAATTCTCGGTTCCGCCTGGGAGAGTTGTGCGGAAAAAAAGCCAAAATAACCTAAACTTCTTGTAGATAATTTCCTGTTAGCTGCAAACCCACAAATAAAAATTGTGGGGCCCCAAAATTTCCAGCTCCAAGCAGCAGAGACTTCCTTTTTTTCCTCAGCACATACATTCTAGACCACGATTCCAGTGGCTATACCTCAGAAGGTTTAACCTAAGTGTTTTCAGCTCAGCTGTTTTGACATACACTGAGACTCTGGTCTGCATTCTGGCCATTATTTGGGAGCAGTTATAGGAATGTTCACCAAAACAGGATTCAAACACAAGACACACTATTATTTGGATTCAAACTCTTAAAGAAAAAGGTAGAGAGAACCCATCATTCATCAGCACCCTTGCGCTAATCACTAAGGCTCCACAGCATCCCTGTGAAAATTCTTCTTTACCCTGTCCTTTCTAAGAAATTCAAAAGCCAAAGCCAGCATTCAGTATCACAGCAAGAATCTAAGATATATCAGTGAAAAAACATGTGTCTAGTTTCAGCTATGAGGTCTTTTTTATGCAGTCTGGTCAGCAACTCATTGAAGAAAAGGAAAAGGCTAAAAAACACGAACCACGTTCTGTTAGACTGAAAACCTGTCCCAGGCAGACAGGGCCCATTTGCTAAGTACCTCTACCCTGATGTTACAGGAGTAACTGCAGAGCTGTCCAGACACAGCATAGTCAGCCATAAGCTGAATATCTTGGATACCAGCACAAGTCTAGCTGTGGGAAGGCAGAACACAGCACGGTTTAACCACTCAGTATTTACCCTTCTTTTTTTGATGCCAGAAAAATATTTTATTACTTACGTAATTTAAATGGAACAAATGTAGCTTATTTCTGTGTCCAAATCTATTCCTGATGCAGATTTAGAAATGGAACTATTCTAAGTGAAACAAACTTGGGACTTTTTCTGAATACACAGATTTAGGAACACAGACCGAAGGTTACAGGATAATGCGTGTATCTTAATAAATTTCTAAAATGAGGACAAGCTCTGAAAGTACATTTGAGAATATCCCTTCTCTTGCTTTCACACAGTGAAGGAGGCTGGTGGAGAGTCCATTCCCTTACAACAGGTCGAGAAAATTATATTCCAGGAAAATATGTAGCAAAAGTTTACCATGGGTAAGTAAATGCCTGTAGCCTTTCAACGCTACATTTCTACATATACTGCCCTGATAAGTTATTCATCATCATAATAAAAACAATGCCAATAGTGACTAGACAGAAATTTTATTTATTGACAGTCTAAAATAGCTCCTTTGAAATCTGAGAAGATCAAAACCACATCTAAGTTTATATTATATGTAAAAGAAAATCTTAAATGTCGAAATGGATCAAAACCCCCTCAAAAGTCATATAACATATTTAAAATACTTCTGTTGCATGGACTGATCCCTTATTTAAAAAAAAACACTGATAGAGAGATCCTATGTAGAGATAATTTTTAATATTTACTAAGAGTAAAATTTAAGCTAGAGTTGCTCATGAAAAACAGACCAAAAAGAACAAATAAAAAGACTAAGAAGTCCTCCAGGAATGCAAACTCTCACACTGGAAGAGCTAAGGAAGATTCAGAGGTTTCTTGTTGCCCTAGACACCAGTCAGGAAAAAAACATTAAAGCACACACTTCACATTTTTCTGGCAAAAGTTTCAATACCTGTTTAATTTTAAGCACATGAACTGTGAACTTCACTGCTGTTTATCAAAGTGCTTAAATTTTAATATGATTTTATATGCTCCTTGTAGCAGGTCTGGCTGAGCTGGTTTTCCACATAGCCAGTAACGGCTACACCAGCTGAGCAAGCTCAGTGGCATGGTTAGACACTAGCTGTGGCAAAGTGCAGCAAGCTGTGGTGAAAATCAGTAGGACTAATTCCACTTTCCTTTATCCACAAAGCTAATTAACTGAAACGGCTGGACTGTTCCCTAGCATAAAAATATTGCATTTTATTTGGGGTTTATTTATGATACAATAAAATGCAATTTGCAGTTAACAGAAGTGGTTTAAATTAAATAGAGGGATTTAACTCATGTCAAAGGTATACCATCAGTATACCACCTGGATATGTCCCCAACAATTCAGATCAAGGCAACTCAAAAAGTTTTGTTTTCCCTAGTAAGTCCAACCCTTATTCATTCTTCTCTTAGTCTCACAAAAGTTAATGGAACTCAGAGAGGGCAAGATTTTCTCCGTAAACTAAGGAAATATGCCTGGACATAGTTGAGAGAATAACTACAGAAAGCTCCAGTGTTATTTTTGCAGTCACTTTTCCTGGCTAATGCTGCACTTTCATGGCCACATGCTGGTCTCTGTTTCACTGGTGTCCAAATTTCAGAATTTGTTTTTTCCTGCTTCACAGCTGGTTATTTGAAGGGCTGGGAAGAGAAAAAGCAGAGGAACTTCTGCAGCTACCCAACACCAAGGTCGGCTCCTTCATGATCAGGGAGAGTGAAACTAGGAAAGGTGAGAAAATACAATTTTTTTCCCCCTCCTTGATCTCAGGCATTAACAGTTTTACAGCTCTTTAATTCACTCCCTGTCCTGTTTCATACGGATCAGTCCAAAAGCAGAAAGTGTAATGGGAAGGCAAAGGCACCCAGTGCAGCATGCCAGCCTTTACCCGTCACCTACGTTACGAGCTGTGCTGGAAACAGGGTTAGCGATGGCCGTGGAAAGTTCCACCGGCATCAGTACAAACAAGACACAGTTGTTTAAACACTATTATTGACTTTGGTCGCATGCAAAGCTTATTAGGCAGTGGGACTTTTTCAAATGGAGGAAAAGTCATAGCTTTCCCTTGGTCCACAAAAGATTGCTTGAAGAAGCTATAAAATACACACCAAGCAGCGGCAGTGGCTGATAAGTGCATTTCCTATATAAACAGGTGGCTCTTTTATTTACTTGTTAAAAATGACATGCTCTTAATTTTATTTTCTTTCATAGAAATTCTGTTGCTGCATGGGAATTGTACTGTACATACTCTATACTTTTATTCTCTTCAACGGGAATATACCTCCCATTGTGCAAAGTGTTATCTTCTCTTCTGAAGCACGAAAGCACATAGTAATATCATGATACTACAGTTGGAAGGGAATAATAAATCATCTACTCTGACCTCTTGCGCACAACAGGCCAAATAGTTTCATAATACCTACACTAAATTCAAAGAAATTTAGAATAAACATTCAGTCCTTATCAACTAAATAATGCACAATAGTTTTAAACAAAGAAACAGGAAAATCCAAGTTGTCATCTCCTACCACGACTGCTTTATCAGGTATCAGCTACTGCATTATTGGGAGATGACTAAATCGACATGCCAGACCATGGGTCTGGGCCCCCCTTCAGAGGAAGGCAAACAACTTCCTTAAAGGCCTATTTCCTTTATACCATTTCAAAAAGTCCCATACCAGCTAAAATAAAGGAAAAACACACAAGAAATTGAAATCCAGTCAAAATCTCAGGCCTTGATGCTGGGCCCTTTATTCTCTTTGCTATATTTAAGTATATAAAGTATGCTATGTAAGTATATAGAGTATGCTATGTAAGTAGAAACAAGGATGGCCACTCAGTATTTTTCCAGATCTTTCTAGGACCTTTTGGACCATGGCATCATCTTCCCCAAGGGAAGTGGTGGATTCCCCTACATTGGACATTTTAAAGACTCAGCTCAACAGGGTGCTGGGCCATCACACTTAAACTATATATTTTTTTTTACCTTGAAAGGTTGGACTAGATGATCCTTCAAGTCCCTTTCCAACCTGGCATTCTATGATTCTATGATCTTCTAAATACTCTGGCTGTGGTCACTCCTATCCATCCAGAATTAGCGTCAATTAGTTCTCCTCTTTCTCCAGGGTTATATTCCTTGTCGGTGAGGCACAGGCAAGTGAAACATTATAGGATCTTCCGCCTTCCAAACAACTGGTATTACATTTCTCCGCGGCAAACCTTTCAGTGCCTTGAAGACCTTGTGAATCACTACTCAGGTAAAAAGAACTGAAGAATAAACAGTTTTATGGATGCCAGTGGTAAATATATCTATCCAAGGTCCAGAACAAAAAGTTTTGCCTATGTCTGAGACTTACAACAACTGTCATGGAATGAGTAATGGAAAAACTTTTGGTTTATACTTTTTATTTTATTTTTGATCCTAAATACAAATACACTACCCTTAACAGTACAACTGAAATCAAGCTGAGAACTAAGCTAAATAAAGACAGGTAGGCTCTGCCTGTCTTTATTTACCATAGTAAATATGGTATATTTACTGGTATATGATATCATAGGCCATGTCAATAACACTGTTTGGTCCAAACACTAGCGTCTAGTGCTTCCTAGACAATTTGCAATTACAGTTTTGAGGTTAGCACGGGCCAGGGATGCCCAGCCCCACTCAGAGCACAGCTGAAGTCAAAATTTGAGTGTACAAAAACTTTAAGCTGTACAGATGCAAGTCACGGTTATGGGTCCCAGGGCCAGAGTTCAACTCCTGGCTCACTTTGTTTACCAGCATGGGCATATCTGTCTTTCATTTATGTACCATATAGGCAGGCAGATAGCAGCAGCACATGCAAGACCTGGCTCTGCAACTAGCTTAGGAACCACTACATAACACAAACTTATCTGCAGCAGAAAATTCTCAGAAATATTGTTAGTTTCTTCCCTATTACTTTAGAAGAGTATGGCTGGATTTTATCAGCAGAAGTTATCTCAAGGGGTCAAGCTGTTCGCTCAAATCTAGGTTCAGTTGGCATTTTTACTAATATCAGTCCAGCAGATGACACTTGTTTCAATTACAGTTTTCCAAATGCATAGCAATTTAACTTGTGTCAGAGAGAGAACTTGACAAACACCACAATTAAGTTGCTGCAGTTACCATGCATTAAAATGAGAACATTTTAGAATGAGGAAGGAAGATTGCAGTAAGATAATTACATAAAAGTAACAAGAGAACAATGGGTTCTCAGTAATTTTAAAAGTGTAAAGCTACCATATCTGCATATTTCATAGGTAAATGAAAAAGTGTGTTGGCCAAAGAGCACTCTAATAAACTGAGGAGAAAAGACATATTCACGTTCAAAACATGCAAAAGAAACTTTCAAGTCCAATGATACAAACAGGAAAGTGAGAATTTGGACAGGATTTCTTTTTTTTTTTTTTTTTTTTTTTACATTTTAGTTAGCTGACATCTTTCCCCATTTAGAAAGAAGTAAGCAAAGCCTAAAATTTCGGGGGAACACAGAACTTACAACAATTAACATTTTTACTTAAGTTATATGTCTAAGACGAGACAGTAAGTTTTAGCTCTCCTCCTCCCCCAACCCTGAGATGATACAGGATCTCACCCTGAAATAAAGCGCAGAGATGTAATGCATTAGCATTCACCCACGATGTTCTTTACTTGGACAAAATAATGTGTGCTACGTTCCTAGTGGAGAAAGAAGAGGATAGAGGGAAGAACCACAGATGAATGTAACATGGGAACCTTGATACATTCCATAGCCATATTCCAGCATAATAGGTGCACATGCAATCGAATCTGAGTGGTTGCATTTTGCATCTATTTTAGACTCTGGTTTTATGGCTGAGACAATGGGAGGCAAAGCAGAACTCACTGAGGAGTCAGAAAACCTGAGTTATAGTCTCTGCTGTGTCACAAACTTCCTTCTAGACTTCGGGCAAACCACTTTATCTTTCTGTGTCTCAGTTCCTCACTTGTACTATGGGAAATACACCCATGGTAAATTAAAAGTCAAAGATATGAGGAAAGGGGAAAGTTAAACCTGTGTTACAGTGTCCTTGCTGAGAACACGCAAGTTATTGATTTATGTGTCTAGAACTGTTTGAGTGTGCACCATGGAAGGAAAACAGCAAAGATAACAGTGAACAAAGATTAACTGTCTGCGTATTCATTTCCCTATTCAGAAGTTGCTGACGGTCTCTGCTGTGTCCTTACAACACCTTGTCTTACCCAGTGCACTAATAACAACAGCGTAATGAGTCAAGTTCCTCCTGTGGTGATGCGGAATAAAAACTTCAGCTGGAGAAATATTCACAGGTAACACATACAACACAAGCTGACAGAGAAAACAAGCGGTTTTTCCAGCCTTGTATATACTTGTATGTATAACCCAGAAGAAACAGCCATTTCCTTCTTCTGAGACCAGTTTTAAAGATTAGGCAATCTTCAAAGCTGCTGACAGCAGGTTAACCGATGAAAACTGGATGTCCAGCTCTCTAACTGATAATCTTGGCCTAACTTTGAAAGAAAGTATAGTCAACATTCAACCATTTCTCCTATCCAGCTAGGAGTGTGGCCACATATGCAATCTCTTAGGGACTCATGAGTCCTCTCCTTCAAAGGAGCAGGAGTAAGAGCCATGCCATTAAAGCCTAGTCAGATCCACCAACAATGGCACACTAACGTGCAATGGCTTATAGGTGAGCCCCAACAGTCAGAAATGGCTCTCCTGTGTTCACATGGTGGCCATACATGAAGTAGCACAAGTACAATGAACACATGATCCCAGAAGATATCTTTCCTGCTATGTCTCTCTCAATACACAGCCCAGCTTGAGGTTCATGACATTTCTAATATCATGACTGCAACTAGAGAAAGTAGGTCAGGTTTCAGAAGCTGGTGAAACAACCACCTTCTTATTTTTGAAATGTAAATTTCCCTCTGCTACCTTCCTTCACAAATAATATCCACTTTGCTTACAAATGCAAGAAAATTTTGTGCAGAATTGAGGCTATTTTTCCAACAGATTAAGAAGAAAGAGAAAAAGTTTATAGATGTTATTTCCTTTTCAAATGCTGAAAGATATTTAGGTACTACTGTTGTACTGATAGTTTCGGAAAATCACTAAGTGATAGAAATGTTTCATGATTTGTGAGACAGGAAGTTTTTTATACAATTGGTTTAACAATCGTTAATATTATATTAATAGGCTCAGTTCAAGTAGCTGAAATGCTAACAAAATTTTATTCTTTTAAAGGCTGGAGGTAACTGAAGACACTGAAAGCACCCTGGCAGCAATGGATGATTCTTGTCTCAGCTATGGTCTGAGGGAAAGTATTGCTTCCTATCTCTCCTTAACAGGGGATGACAATGCTTCTTTTGCAAGTTCCAGAAAAAAGAAAGCCCAATCTCTTATATACACAGGGAGCAAACGTAAGAGTGCCCTTCACTTGCCACCTACATACTACGAAGACTAAGCAAGACAATCAGAGGAAAAACAAACCAAACAAAAACAACTGAGGGGTTAGAAGAGAAACCCAGAGCATCTGTGGTCCTGCAGTCCTTCAAGAGCTGAGATACAAGCACACCAGCTGATGAACGGTGCTGGCAATGCTTCTGCATTTCCTCTTCTGAACATTAATCAGAGATCTTCTTAAGGTCTGTTATCTCAGCCATGGCATATGCTGGGAATGCCTCCAATGCACCTGAAATTAGAACCTGCTCACAAGCAGGAAAAACTGAGATAGACTCTAAGTCAAGAGCCAAGTGAGGCAGATGAGACTGCAGCAAGGGTGATGCCCACCCTTGTACAAAGGTGATTGCGTAGGGAAGGACTAAGGCTCAAGAACTTAAATTAAGTCTTACTCTGGTATTCTCCATAAGGCTGAAAACCGTATTTACAGAACCTACCTATACTGAGAAAAGAATCCTCTTCCTTCTCCATATAGAATCATTCATTGTCATGGACAACATGTCAGAAAGCTGTCAATAAACCCAAGAAAGTATCTAACATCCAGCATCCAAGAAACACCTGATTATATTGACTCTATACTTCTGTCATTTCTGCCTTTTAAAAGAAAAAATTTAAATAATTGACTTCCCATGGGGCATTTAATTCAACTGCTAGTAATGGCTTGCAGTGTCACAAAGTGGCCACAAAATTAACAACAGGCTTAACTCATTGAGGAAAAACAGTTGCTGCTTAGCCCTGAGCTGGCAGTACAGGAATAGCCAAAAGCTGCTTATAGTCTAGCAGGTACAAAACAGAGAACAAACGGATTTTAAATGAAAAGTAAAATGTGGTAATATCATGCCTAACTGCAAAGGCAGGCTTGCAAAGGTGTGATTCTTTATGTGTAGAGGCTCAGATTTTAACCTCATCTCCTGAAGGCACCCCATATTTATGTATAATATTTATATTAATAGCAGCTTCTAAAAATAATTAAACTAAGAAAGAAAATCAGCAACAGTGGATGTTAAAGAGTTTTCTGAATTTCTTTTCTGGAGAGAGTTATGTCAAATAGTAATGACACATTTCATGAAACTGCTTCAAGATTTATAATGAGACTACCTGAAATTTCATTAATTAGAGCATTTTATATATATATGTACTGTTTGCTAAGTGGTAAAGGAGCAGCTTTGGGCCTGATTTGTGGTTGTTTTCTAAGTCAAGTAGTCACTCACATCTAGGGTGTAAAATGCTGCAATCTATGTTCTCCAGCCGAGATCTTTTCAATCTAATATTCTGTCATACCTTTTTGTACAGATTTGAATAATAAAGGTTTGGAGAGGTAGGGTTTATATATATATATATATATATACTTGCTCCGTAAATACCTCTTGGCACAAATCTGTTTGATCTTTAGATCTTGTAAC
>JAVSBS010009420.1:0-45756 GCA_033124195.1 Coracias cyanogaster | reverse complement strand
CTTGTACCAAATCATTTGCACTAGCAAGAGAGATTCAGAGATCAAAATATTCCACAGCCTATTGAAGCATATTTCAGAACTTAAAGGATGAATGTAATTTGGCTGGTAAACACTGAACACCACACAGCAAAATGAACTCAGGAACTCCAGGCATTTGTATAATCTCATTACTGTTACTGATCATTAATGTTATGGTGACTGCATTTTATCCAGTGAAATGTGTATGTATGGGGAGCATTACAGATTTCTAAGTCATTACTTGTATTTATTCATTAAAATCATATCCAGTAGTCACTTTGTATTGCTTTTAGAAAACAGAAACCTAGTGTGCCACTAGTACAAACACCTGGTCTTGAACTGACACTGCCAGAAATTATCTTTGATGGAACACAACAGAGGAATCAGAGCCCACGTAACTGGGCAGTACCTGTAGGAAGAGGATAAGACATATTCAGATGACAAGAGGTTCACACAATCACAGACCGGTTCAGGTTGGAAGGGACCTCTGGAGGTCATCTGATCCACCCCCCCCGCTCAAGCAGAGTCACCTAGAGCCAGTTGCCTGGGACCATATCCGGATGGCTTTTTAATATCTCCAGGGATTGATAGTCCACAACTCCCCTGGGCAACCACTGCCAGCACTTGATCGGCCTCACAGTCACGACATGAGAAGATGACAAAAACTTATGAACTGTCCTTTAAGTGATGGATGGATTTCACAGAGGGTTGTGAGGAAATTCTGTGAGACCTGGCCATTTCTCACAAATAACTGAAAGATTATATTGGAGACCTTTTGGGAAGTACAATCTTGGAAGGGCTGACGGCACTAAGGTGACTCTACACAAATCTGAGATTACCTAAGAACCAGTATCAGAAACACCAAATTTGAGTAGGGATGTATGGGATAAATGGAGAAAAAGTAATCAGAAGTGGTTGGCTGGCTTGAGAGGAAATGAGGCTGGTAAAGACAAAAAAAAGAAAAAAGACAAGGGAAAAGGGGGAAGAAAGGCCACATAAAGAGTAGCTAGTCATAGAATCAGGGATATTTAGGGTCCGTGTCAGACAGACCTGCACTTCGTTGCAGTATTTTTCTGTTCTTTCCACCATTGGCTGATCTGCTTCTATGGCCAGGATGGACTTGAAAACTTCTTTTGCGTAGGGTGGAGGGAGTCTGAGAGCTCTCCTCCTGACATCCACCAGAGGAAGGCATGGAGGGGACACCTAACATATGTGCCTTCCCCAGCCTCCTGCAAGAGATGGAGGCAACCCATACCATTGATCCACTCTTGTACATCAAAATTGCACTGGCAAACAAATAAGTTAGTCAAAAGATGAAGTAAAATATCAGGTTAATGCTCTTAAATGATTCAAACCAAGACCATAATCACAGAGATTACTTTTTTCTAATCATACTACTGAAAAATAGAATAAGTTACAAAAAGTCCCCATGATAGCTTGGCATTGATTTTGCACAATCTTTTTCCAGATCTGTTCCAAACAAGATCTATTATACGACAGACACAGGAAACTCAAAAGCATTTTGCTATTTCAGGTGCACATCTTCTTGTAGATAAAGTTTCATATATCACAAATCTCTGCATGCCGAGAAACAGTATAATTTTTTTATGCATATCAAAGACCCAAACAAGGAACTCAAAACTAACTTTTAAAGAAAAGCTGTACTACTTCATAGAATTTTCCCTCATGAAATCTATATCAGGTATATATTCTCAGTTTCATGATTTTTATTCTACGTGCACCTCCTTTCTTTACAGTAAAATTAAAACTATGCAATGATTTTGGTATCTCGGAACAAAAAGAAGACTTATCCTTTACAGGAGGTCTAGGTGAGAAATCTGAGTAAATCAACAGTTGCATTCTGCATCACTTCATTATCTCTTTGCTTTTTTTTTTTTTGTAAAGTATATTTTTAAGCCATTGCTATGACTACTTGCTTTTTATTTTATCAGTGTATTTCACAGGAAAATGAAATCCATCATGACACTGTAAGGACATATACTTAACATTACTTTGAAATAAGTGGAGATGTTGCTTTTTGCCAAGACAGTGGTCTGAACAGTCACAGGAAGAAAATGTTTGTTACAAACACTGGATTAGTGGGAAGAGTTGATGCACCTGCCATTGTTTCCATTATTCAGTGTTCTGCTGTAGGAGAAAGAAGGAGTTCCAACTTTATTTTGTAAAAGAAAAGATGCAATGTGGAACTACACTCCAGAAATAACGATAAGCAAAGAGGTCCTTCATTTCCCTTTGATCAGTTGCCTGGCTGGCAAATTGCACTGCATCCTGGTACAGCTTTCACAGAGCCCCAGCCTGAGCCACGTCAGTAAAGGGTTTGCAATTTCACAGAAAGACTAGGATGAAACTGTACTCTGCAAGAAAAGGACTCTAGGTCTACTAGCAAATCCAGTCCCTGGAAACATGCCAGGTCAGGTTGGACAGGACTTTGAGCAACCTGCTTTAGTTATAGATGTCCCTGCTCACTGCAGGGGGTTGGACTAGATGACCTTTAAAGGTCCCTTCCAACTCAAAACATTCCATCATTCTATGAAATTATCAGCTATATCAAGAGCTGAGTAAAAGTCTAGGAACAATGAAGTGAGGAATTATCTGAGAATGACATAAAAAAACCAACCACTGAACAACAATTTTCAACAAAGTGCTTTGCCTTCCCCCCTAGAGTGATGCAATTAAAATAATCTCACTGAGACATGGTGGTGGAAAGGGCAACTTACATTTCCTGGAGCAAGGGCACACTGAAGAAAAATCAAGTGGTGAATAGACATGTCTTTGTTTTCAAGGCAAGATTTCATTTAATTGGGCCCTAGATTTTCTGGACCAAGAATAATTTTGTTTCTCTATTTACTGTATCAAGTTAACACTGTTAGTAAAGAGGTCATTTTGTCCAACTACCATTTCTGCTGGATACATAAACCTCCATTGAAGATTAAGCCTCATTTAAGAGCGCACTACTCTCATTTGAGGCTGTAGAGATCAATTGTTGTATCAATACTGACAAAGCTGATGTCAAAGTCCTGAGATTCAACACAGGACGGGCTGTAAAAGTACAAATCACTTGGGGTGACTGTGAAAACGGTCTGAGCTGACGGTAAATAAGACTGTGGGTAAGCAAGTTTTTCTCTCTCTCTGAAACTTGCTTTTTCTTTTAAATGAAATCTGTCATGAGATCAGATAGAAAGATGGGATACTTTAAACATGCGGATGTTTGGCTTATCAGTTTAGAGTCTGAAAACTGCTGATCAACAACTGTATTTATGGAACGGAAACTAACCTGTCGTACCTATAAGTTATGAAACAAGACTATTTATATAATACACAAAAACCCGCAGTGACGAAAACCAGATTCTTACTATGACTAAATCAATCACCAACGTGCATCTCTTGTACATCCTTGTGCAGCACTCAGCTCCTGAGGATAGCAGTTGCAAGTGAGATGAAAAATAACTATAGCAATAACTGCCCTACTAGTGCTGCCAAAGTATGGATGAAATAAAACCAGCACTCTCACACTGCTACATCCTCACCTCTGTAGCAACATCCTTTCACAATGAAGTTGAAATGGGGACTCACCATCAACAACACCCTCCTGAAGAGGTCCATATCCACTGTCTCAGTGAGCAGGTGAATGCTGGTAACATCTGCCCCGCCACGGTCGGCTCCTAAAGAAATTTGGCTTGGATCTCCTCCAAAGCTAGCAATGTTCTGCTGCACCCACTTTAAAGCTGCCAATTGATCCAAAAGGCCGGTGTTTCCACTTGCCTCAGGAGAACCTATCATGGAAAATAAGTAAATAGGTCTGAAAAGAAATAAAACTATAAACATTCGAAGTTTTCATTAAATGTTAAATTTTTAGAAGCTCTTGCAGCTGAACATTGAGAAAACTGATAGCAGAGTTTAAAAGCCCAAAGTAGTATCTTCCAAGTCATCATTTTATAGATTGACTCCATTTCAGTTTTTATCACTCCACCAGGCACCCCTAGAAGTGCCTAGGTTGTCTGTCCTGATGATAGTGAAATAACACTCCAACTTCTAAGCTTCATTCGAACACCTCATGGCAGGAAACCTGAATCCACACTCACATATTCAGAAATTCACATCATGAGATTCTTTTTCTACATAAGTAGCTCTATCTTGAAATGAATTGAAAGCAAAAAACACCCAGTCACTGTGTGTGTGAAATTCTCCAGTTGGAAGGGACCCATAAGGATCACCAGTGGTTTCCCTGGAGTACACCTAATGGCATCTGTTTGCTTCCTACACCCGTTTTACACTTACCCTGTCTGAACGACAGCTTATATATCACATCATCTTGCATTTCTTTACACATGTACAGTTATATTTTATAATTTATAATATCTCTATATTAATAACCTTTGAGATTCACCTATGTCTAACTGATAGAGATGTGATTTATATGTGTTTATTATTGTTTTCATGAAAACAAAAGAAAAATAATGAATAATGTACTCCCCGTGCTTAGGCATCACCACTGAAAAGACTACTTTCTTTTCAACACCCACTAGTGGTAACCTGATAGTTTGATTAATAGGAAACTGATGCTGAAAGCATCTAACAATGCAAACCCCTAGGAAAGCTTAATTTTATATCAACCAAAAGAGAAATAAGTAATTCCTACACTGTCCATAAGAAAGGAATAGAAAATTATTATTCATTGTCTACTTCTTTCTAATCCATAGTGAGCCATTCATTTTTTAATGATTTTAAATTCTCCACATTCATAACTTGAAACAAACAAACGAACAAAATTAAAAAATCAAGACAAGACAAAAGTCAGGAATACAAACACAGCTGAAACTATCTGTTTCTTCTATTGCCAAGATCGAATAGCAGAATTTCGAAGTAAGGGTAGGCTCAGAAACTAGTGAATCAAAATGAACAGATAGTGGAATGAACAGCTGCCATTTGTGGACAGGTAGCCCTATCTCAGGGAAGGAGCAATTGAAACTATACATCCTGCAGTAGAGATCCATATGCTCACTGTAATGAATTACTGAGATGTTATAGAGGTTGATTTAAGCAGCAGAATAGAACACAGAAGAGACCAGATTATTGATAGCCTTGCAGATATTAGGGACACCAACATCACAATAACCATTAGTATAAGTGCCCTTTTAGTAGGACAGCCAAGAACTAAGTAGCTCCAGAAACTACAACCTTCCACCTAAAGCCATAGTTTCAGATGATCAGGCTGAGTTACATCAATGAAGAAATGGAGGAAAAACTTTCCTAGCTTTAGTTTTTAGGAGTTTTGTGTTTGTTCTGTACACCATGACCGGTTCTAAGGGTTCTCAATGCAGCAATAAATCCACTCTACACTGTTAAAAATGAAACCTCATTTTAAGGGCTTGCTGCATGCCTCACGAGACCTCCCCTGAGGAAGTGAAATCCATGTAAATGTTTTAGCCACACAACGTGTCTCACTACTGGCATACTAAACAACAAGACCGAGGAGGGAAATATAACCAGTTCCTTTTGCCCTGGCAAAACCCACAGCCAGGTTGTGAAACGTACCACACTGGGGAACAGATGCATGCGTGGACATTCACAGTAGTTAGACCAAAAGAAATGTGTCTGCCAGGAATCTTTTCCACTGCTTGAGTGATAGACCTAAATATAAACCTTATAAGTTGTCTTTTTGCAGGAAAGGATCGCATTCCTGCAGACCACAGCAGAATGAAGACAAACTGGTGTTCAGAAGGAAGTGAACAATGACAAGCATATGCAGTTCTGTTATTACTAAACTGGAGAAGAACAATAGTGCTAAATTTAAGCATGAAAATCATCCCATTTTACATGACTTCATGGACTCTTAAAAGAATCCAGCCTAAAAACATGATTGTCTTCTCCATACTCTTGCCATTCATATAACTAGCAAGTCACCTTAACTTTTCTGGGTGCAAAGTGAGAGACAAAGGCACTAGTAAGAATGTGCATCACTTTTTTCAACATTAATGAGTTATAGCAAATTAAATTAAACATCCTGTATAGTTAGAAGAATAAGACTCTTTGGCTCCCTGCAAGAGCCCTGTCAATGAGAGACCACAACAACTACAGAACTAAAAACAACAAAAAGGAAATATTTTGTTTTCACTACCCTTCCTCCCCCAAAATCTCCTTTTAACTTCTTCATTTCTAGTTTTGCAATTTACAACAAATCAACATGAAATGATTCAGCACATGGCTTAGTTGGACAATGAAACTGATAGTGCTCACGGGATCATAACTTTTCTTTTGTAACTTCAGAGCCTTCTAATAGTCCTTCTGCTAATGTCCTCACAGTCCTAAGGATGAGCTCTTGTACACTTTGGAAGTGATGGCAAAACATCTAAAGGACCAGGATTTCTCTAGATCTTTCAGTAAGAATGGAAACATTCCTGATATATCCTAAAGGATTTGGTTTGAGGAAAAACCTCTTACAAAATTTGACCCAGCTCAATAACCTTCACTGAAAATCCCCAGTGGCTACTGGTTATGTATAAAATGAGTCAGAGGTACTCCACCAACCTGTGGTGGACCAGAGAGTAGATATTGCAGTGGGAACATTGCTCAACAGAATGGGTATGACTGAAAATCCCTGACAGGGAGTCTGGTACAGACATACCACAGTTCATTAACCTCACATGGACTAAAGGGGACATAGGGGAGAAAGGAGTGTGGTACTGAAGGAATTTTTAGGGCTTCCATGAATGTGATGCTTCGCTTGCTCCAGTGACTCTTGAAAAGAGCTTTTCTGACTTGCTCCAGTTCCCAAACGCACACCATGGATTTCCCACAGGACAAGAGGCCAGGAAAGAATGCACTTGTCCTTGCCTGCATTTCCACAGCACAGAGAAGGAGAAGGTCCCTAAACACTCCCTATCTATAATGGACCGCTCCCATCTGAAGGAATGCAAATTCAGTACATTTAGCTCATGCACTGATGCTTTGGCCCACGTGTGCAGATTCCTTTTAAAAAGAGGATGGAGAATTCATCCCAAACCCTAGATTAGGGACCACCATATAAATACTGCTATATAATATTCAGCCCATCTAGCAGTTTCCACTGAGGAACAAACCTAGGTGAGATTCACAAGGCTGAAAGAGGTTAGTGGGTGATGCGTGGGCAGTGCTGCGTAATGGAAGCTCGCTCAGCACACATCCACACTGCACTGGGCTCTAGCAAAAATTAAGCCACGGTATCACTTTCAGAAGCATCTGGTTTGCACTGGTGAAAGCAGTGATTCTTTCCCCAGATACACCTGTTACCAACTTCATATGTAAACGAGAAAGCAGTTTGTAGTGCCAGCTCTCTAGTTACTGAATGAAAAACAGGCTTTGCTGGGAGTGAGCTTTGAACAAAGCAGTAAAACAAGGAAGGGAAACAATAATCAATAGCCACAGCTATAATCTTAAAGGAGGAAAAATCCACCCAGTGTGCCTAGCAGTAAATACTCAACAGAATCATGAGACAAAGTATGTAGGTCAGATATTTACAAACATGACAAAAATAACCTTTGAAAGGTAATAAAGGTACTAAAATGTCCACTGGAGAGATCAAGGATTGCCACCAGACCAATGGAGCCAGAGCTCCAGTTGCAATCATTGCATTTTGTCTCCATGGCTCTCTACCTTAAGCTCTCCTGCCCCAGCCAGAATTCAAATATGGTAGAAAGAAAAGCATTCCATACTTGCTCAAACAGGCAAATCTAATAAAACAAACAAACAAAAATAATCACAAAGACGAGATGGCACTATAACAAAGATTTAGGGACATGTGAATGTGCATTTTCCCCGTGTATATGCGCCTTTACACAACATAAAATCCTGTACGTAATGGCAATTTTTATAATTTTAAATAGCAATTTAATAATTTTTAATGCCAGTCAGTGTTAGGATGCAATAGGAGAGCAAAAGTGTCTTTTACACTAGAGTACGGAGGCGGGATGCAAACAGAGAACATGCAAATGTTCAGTCACATCCAGGACAGGAAGAGGGACTAACAGAATTCACATTAAACATGGCAAGTACTTCAGAGAAGTCAGGCTGAATTACTGAGCAACCAATCAACTCTCTTTGTGCTATACTTTCCATACTTTCATGTCCTTCTTACCATTCATCTGCAGTTAGCCCTCTCTGCCTTCTCCTCACCCTGATGTTGGCACAACTGAGCATCAGCAAAAGTTCAAGGATGGAACAACTGGAAGTTAGAGACACTGAAAACCATATCTACAATGTCATGCCACTGAAATAAGCAGGAATTTCAATGTCTAACCTGCCTGTGTTTCTGCAAAACCAAATATCCACAGTTTAATCTGCAAACATATGCCTAGCCAGTGCTTTGATATTGATGCTTTAGTTTTGTTTGTTCTTATCCCTTTGCCTCCAGCATCTCCTCTTTCTCTTCAGATCAAGTCTCCACCATTCCTGGGCAATTGTTCCCCAAAAAAATCAATCAGTGAAAGATACAGGTTTCTCAAGTTTAAAAATAACTCTTTTTTTCTTTAATTAAAACCAGAAGTGTTACAGAAGGTAATTTAGGCCACAGTTATGTTTGTTCTAGAAATCCGTGACTTACCAGTACTAAGGAAGCCAAAAACACCAACGCGGTAGTTTGCCGTCACGACAATGATGTTACTGATGGCAGCTAGGTACGATCCATCTATGGTTGTCTTTCCTGCCTCAGCACTGTAACTCCCTCCGTTTTGGAAAAACAGCAACACTGACATGTTTTTGACCTGCCACAACAACAACCAGGTTAATATTCCTGTAGCCAACAGATTTTGTAGGTCACTGATGAGAACACAGGCATCTTCCCCATTAACATTATCTAAGCCATTCATAGCTCTTTAATGGTGACCATAATGAGGGGGTATCTGGCCATCTGTCTGAAATTCTAGGGATAAATTGTCCCCAATGACCTGTATACCATTAAAGAGCACACTATGTCCAGTGTAAAGGAGATTTAATGGCACTGCTGTGTTCCACCGGCCAACAACTTAGTGAGGTTAGCTCAAGGCAGAACCATCCTGCTGACCTGGCCACTGAGCATGTGGTAGGCTCATCTTTGCTGTAACATGTCTGCTTTACATAAGCATGCAGGAAAAGTTCAAACAAGTGGGAAACAGGAGAAGTAAAAGTCCTGTTGGGTTGCTTCCCCTTGAGGAGAGCCAGCTCAATATCTGTGCAGAGCTACATTCTACTCTCCAAGTCTTCAGCACTTAAACAGTACTTAGTCTCAAAAATCTCGCTTGACAAGAGCTTCTCACTGCTCCTTCAGTCCCCATGGAGGTTTTGCCCTACTAGATATACAGAGGGGTTCTGCAGAGAGGACTTTGTCGCTGCATGGGAAAGACTCATCTCTCATGAAGCACAGAGGGAGTCTGCCCCAAAAGAGCCCGGCAGGACTCCAGTGATGGGAAGGAGATACGATGGGCTGCTGCTCAAGTTAGCACTCTTTGCAGAGCCACACAATTTTGTGTAGAAACAGAGGCTTTTTCCAAAAGTGTCTCTGTGGACATTCTCAGCACACAGAGCAGGGCTGCAGCCAGGCTGCTGCTGCGGGAGCAGCACGAAAGCATTTACCAGCAGATGACAGCTCTGTCAAGATGACACTCAGAAAAAATACCAGTGAAACATACTTCTTTTTTTCTCCTTCCTGCTGCATAAAGCAGAATAACCTGCTCCAGTGCTAGAAACCTTTTTTCAAAGTGTAACCTCAATCTTCCATTCAGCACTTTCATCCTCTGTTGCCGATTTTGGGACTCTCCTGAAAAAGGCTCCTCTCTCCTGTGCTCAGCAGCAGGTCCCACACATCTCTGTCCTGCTTTCTGCTTTGGCAGCTGGTGGTGTTTTGCAAAGAGGGGCTGGTGGCCCCCGAAGCAGCATCAAAGTACATCTGAGGTTTGTTTTTCCCTGCAGCTAGAGGGCATTGGGCTCTGTTGCTGTTATTTTCTGGATGGAGCTCAGCTAAACACAGCAGTCCCATATGCTCTGGCAAAGTATGTCTCCAGCAAAAATGCAACTCGCTGTACAGGAGAAGCAGCAGGGAAGTGATGGTTGCAGCCTCCTGCAAAATTAGAGGATAGGAGGCAAACTCCCCTCAGCTGCCCTTAACTTGTCATTATTGTGTGGACTCCTCACTAATCTATCCAGAGAATTGCTTCAGAGGCTTCTTGCGAACACGACAGCTTTACCAAGAAAACCCCAGAAACTGCAAGCACTGAAACATGCTGCACTCTCTCTCAGCTCCTGAATAGAAATTGCCTAATACACTGTTCCTTGTCCCTGGTTCCCTCTTCTGCACCGCATGCAGCACAGAAAGAGAGATGAGGGTAAAGAAAGAATATATTTCCATACAGAAAGTCATTCTAAAATACCACCACATTGAGCCATGTCAGACAAAATGGAATTAAACACGACATTGAGCCTGCTCCGTCCCCTCAGCGCAGCATGGTTAAGCCTGAGGCTCAAACTAGCCTACATAGCCCCATGACCTCCAGCTGTCACGTAAGCTGTATATTAAATTATGCTGAGCAACTCTACTCAATGGTGTAGCGATGAAAAGCTCAAGAAATGCAAAGAGCAGAGATAAAAGTTAAAAATAGCCAAACAAAGCCTACTGCAACAGTTCTGGAGCAATTCAGTGGAAGATTTAGCACTGGGGCTGTGCCCAGTGCCAAGTGTCTGGATGTAGCATTCCCGTTTCTAGTCTGCATCAAGCAAAGACAGATCCTTCTCCTATGTGAAGCTAAACTATCGGGAAAAATAATTTGGAGCAAGGGATTTCAATCCCAGAGCTCATGAATTTGGGCATTTTAACAGCATAGCACAATTACTCCATGCTGGGATTAAACTACACCTTACAATATGAGATATTTCATGTCACCTATCTATCTATACACATATTTGGTAGCCAACTAATTTTTTACTATATGTTCAGTGCTGGATAATTTATTTTTAATAGAAGTGAATTTCCCCCGAGCCTTGTCCTTAACCAAATTCAACCAACCACTGCAATTAAGTCTGCCAGGCAGAAGAAACACAACACCTTAACTAACGTCTGCTGGAGCCAGTCCCTTCACCCCTACCACTTGTTACCAGGCTCAGCTGTGGCACCACCAGTATCAATGTCAGGCTGCAGCTGGGCAGAGTGAGGACAGCACACCCCTTGCAGACAGGCCATGGCTGACACATGGCTACTGCTCAGTGTAGGGTTTTGCTCTATACTTAGCAGCAAAATGCAGAGCGTTGCAGTTGGAGGTATAAAATCTGTGTAGACTTCCAGCTGGTACGTGGGCAGATATCTCCCTGGCTTAACAAATGGGGGGATGTCTTCTGGGGAGCCCAGCATCCCCACTGTGGTCTCATGCCTGCAGGGGCTTAGCTCCCATGTGCAAACCCTCTAGGGGGAGAGAAGTTCAGCACCCACCAGGAAGCTGCAAGTCAGTTGGAAGTCTGAAAGGCTTTATAACATTGAGAACCACCTTATCTGTCTTTCTGTAAAACACTTAATGAACAGGGATATGGCAGGGATAGATTTAAACTCTACGGAGCAAGGCCACCTCCAGTGCTTTTACGACTGTGTAATACTGCTCTGTAAAGAATTGAGTGGAACAGGGATGGTGCAATAAGGATGGGAATAACACGTGCAGGGGATGGAAGAAGAGGAGAGAGGGTACACTTTCTATTCTGAGTGGGGAGTTCCAACTCTTCATCTTAAATTTGAACCCTTTGTAACATGCTGAAGCACAGCTTTGCTCTGCTAGTGTGACAGGTGGTCATGCTTATAGGTGGAAAAAAGTCTCTCAGAGGTGCCAGCTCTTGCTCAGGCTCAAAATGCTCCTGAATGACCTCTGCCGTTTCTGCTCTCCAGGAGATTTCATATTCAGTATTTACTAGCTAATTTAACTTTCTGTGGGCTGAAAATATATAACTAGAGCTCTCTGTGAGCAAAAAATAGAGCTCACCACAAAACGAGACAGGAAAATGCCATGTCTTCTGCTCCCAGCTACTTCTGCAAAAACAGAAGTTTTGGTTCTCTCTTAAGCTAGACTTACACATGTGAAACCGATTGACATGATCAGACCTACTTCTGTCTTACACCTCTACAAAAACCAGGAGGGATTCAGTACCCAGTACCACTAAGGAGAGAAGACAATCCTATGTTGTCTATCAGATGGTAGAAAACAAAATGCTTTCAAACAAGCTATCTTGAAAGCAGCACTTAAGCAGAGACGGCAAACCGCCTGCAACAGTGACCTGATGTTTTCAATAAGTGATGACTGCACTCAAGGCAAACTGACAGTCTGGTGCTGCAGGGAGAAAATGGACTGCTGGTCTTTCTGGTGATTAGAAAGACCTGCAAGGGAGTCTGTGTGCTGCTGTCAGATAGCTAGGCCAGCTCTTTGCAGTGTGACAGACTCATAAATATCTATTATAAGGACCAGAACCTTCTGAAAACTACCAGCACTGTGGAAAAAAAGCTCTATTCCTGCCATATGGGCCCACTCTTCAACAGGATTCACATGTTATTCAGCATCTTTATCCCCAGCCCCCCAGGGGTTTGGCCAATCATCTAAGCTTGGCTCTATCTTGAAGCTTTATTTGCTATCTGTTTAGAATGAGAAACTGAAGAACTTTCAAATGACAATTTCTCAGATAGTACCACTGACCCAGTCATCTTTAAAACATCTATTTTTATGCTCTGATAGCTAGGCACAAATCTAGCGTTGCTTGCGAACTTCATTCCTCAACGAGCTCCCACAGACTTCAAGAGGGGAATAGTGAAGATGAGAGTGAAAAGACCTCATCTGCTGCTGCCGAACTGGTGGTAAGTGTTGATGTGATGTGTTGTATCACTTTATTGTCACCTGACCAAATGGTCTCATTTCAGGGACATTGCCATTTCTGTCCTTATGTTTTCCTTCTTGGCTGCAACCTTCTTCTTGTGTTTTGTTTCCCTCTTTGCCTCTCTCTTATTTCTAGGTTTTTAATTTTCTACTCTCCTCGTTACCCAAACACAGCTCACTGAAAGACTATAGGGAATACTCTTGCACCAACCAAACAACAGACTGCCTAATTTAACCTTGCAGAGCTTTGCGAACACCACATGAAAAACAATCATTCATGCCAATGAAAAGTATTTTGAAAAGAGACTGTGCTCAGCTGCAAAAACATTTGACTCGTCTCCTACTTACAGTGGTGGCAGGAACAAAGATGTTCAGATATAGACAGTCTTCATTGGCAGAGTATGATGGGGCGTCTCCATCTCCTGGCTGCCAGCAAGTTGCTCTAAAAACCCAGATTGAGAAAATTACAATTAAAAGGCTTGTACTCTTTTCCCACTGCCGCTACTTTGTTATATATTGATGCAATAAGTTCGTTGAATCTTTAAATGTGTAGAACTCAATCACATTTAAAATTATGCCCACCTATACCTTAGTGACAAATACGTGGGTTTCTATACACACATATAAATGCAAAAAAATGCATTGTATTTTCATGTCTAGAATCCTTCCCTCAGAAAACTGACTTCATTTTAAAAAGACTAGAGCTTGAAAATAGGCCTTCAGAAAACTCACACTTTATATAAAATGCACAAAATTAGCAGGCACAGGTCTCCCACTGTACACAAATGTAACGCACTCTTGTGCTGAAATGCCACGCATTTATTTTAATTTCCAATAGTCTATCAGCTACATTTCTTTATATTTTTTTTTTAATTTCTAATGGTCTGTGGGAAAACACTGTAAGTTTAAAATTTTAATGCATTTTTAAGATCTGTTTTCCCTAAGCATCGTAGCAGGCCATTAACAGTGCTTAGCAACATTAAAGTAACCTTGCAGTAGGGCTTCAGCAGCCATGTACAAAAAAATTATTTTCTGGTCATCATCTGTATGAGATTCATATCTCACACTATCCCCACAACAAGAATTGAGCAGATAATTTTTGCTGTTCAAATATAAGCTATTTTGAATCCAGTTCCTTCTACTTTACAGCCATGTTTGTATCGCATAATGAGTTGTGGAAAAACATCACTATTTATTAGGGAAGAAGCCAAAGAGGCTATGGAAAAGACAGCAATATCTCAGAGATTTCTAAATTACCCTTTTAACGTAAAATTTGACACTGAAGGTGTGAATAATTTAATAGAAAACTACAAGGAAAAGGATCAGCTTCAATGCAGTCCTACAAAGTCTTTCCATATGGGAGGTTTCTAGGATGGTGATATCACTCAACAGCTTTCACACTGATGTAGTGAAGCACATCATCTCCAACCAAAACTGCTAAAGCCATTTGAGGCAAAATACAAATTCCCAGGTAGGATCCTGGCCAGGACAACAGGTCTAATGCCGTTAAACATACAGTTTTCCACAGGGTAGCAAGAATCACCACCCATACTCATAGCTTTCTCTTTCTTTCTTCCTTCCTTTTTTTAAAAACTCGTCAAGATTCCCAGCTTCTCCAGCTCCCAGGTTCTCCTCATGCTGGGCTCGACTCCAGGGAAACGCTGCCACCTGCTGAGGCAAGTCCACAGCTCCTCCAGCAGCTGGAGACTCCCAACAGCTGGACAGGTTTTTTGGTTGGTTGGGGTGGTTAATAATAAATAAATAAACATTACTCTTCTGTCAGTAATGTCACGGTGAATTTCTTATATACAAATATTTTGCAATACCAATACAGAGTCCTAAAAAATATAGATGTCAACACTCTCTATACACATAGAGAGTGTACGCTTCTCTGATTCTTCAAGTGCACCTCCATGGTGCCATGCTCAAAAAATCATTTAATGATTTTTTTAACCTTACATGAATAATAGAAGATAATTGCCAAGTTCTTCATTGGCCTAAGGAATCACTGAGAATTCAGAAGATAGGGACAGATCAATTCAGGTCCCTAAATTGCTTTGAAAAATCTCAGCCAGGCTGCTTATTGCAACACCAGGTCCTCAAAGAGAGATCACAGAGGCAGATGGCTCTTACCAAAGTCCTAGCAGACACCACACTGTGGCTGCAGACACAAAGTGCTGGTGGTGTTTGTGCTAATCTAGCACCACTGTGTGCCTGAGGAAACAAAAAGCCACATCCCTCCAACATACATGAGGCTGCGTGGCTACACAGTATGTGGTTATGCTGTTAACATCTCCACAACTCAGGTGCAACCTGAAGGATGAGGCCACAAAACGACAGATGCTCTTTCAATTCCTCCAGACAATGTCACATCTCTTCTCACTCAGTTCATCATAGGGTTTGCTAGAAGCCTCTGGAGACAAATCCCAAGTAGTGGAAGAACCAAAGAGCTTCCACACAGATGATAGTTCTCTAAATCTGTAGCCTCAGGGTGTGTTTCCACCAATGCAGGTGGTGATTCATGTCAGGCCTGCAGGGTGCCATCCTCCCTTGAGAAAGCTATCATTTCCATAACCATGTAAGCTCTTGCCCAGATTAGCTAGCTC
Organism: Coracias cyanogaster; assembly: GCA_033124195.1. NCBI lineage: Eukaryota > Metazoa > Chordata > Aves > Coraciiformes > Coraciidae > Coracias > Coracias cyanogaster. Next base: position 30,260 of record JAVSBS010009420.1, on the reverse strand, counting down.
AAGTAGTTTGTCACTAACCACATAAGGACCATTCTCAGTGCCAGGAATTGAACAGGACTGCATGGCCAGCTGTGGCTGGAAGGATAACAGAGGATCTCATTAGACCTCAGATCCATATTACCTGCGTTGGAAGCTCTTGGGTTGATACACCTCAGCCCTCGTTTTTACAAGTCCTTCTACAGAAAGTTCACCAAGTCCCTTCCAAAGACAACTCTTTTGACTGTTCTGCATCTTTGATCTCCTGTTTCTTGTTTCTATCTTTTCTTTTTCCTTATAGCTCCTCATGTGTGCCGCAGAACAGTCTGCTTTTTTATTGACAGGAATGGGATCAGGTAGCAGATCTCCTGTATCAACTTCCTCTGTGCATGTGCAGCATGGCCCATGCAAACAGGTTTCATCTGCTCTGTAGTTTGCTTTCTATTATGTGGAGCAAGGACACACTGTGAGAAAGACCTTTTAAACAATATTCCACTTTCATATTTCATTTCTTCTAGCTGCTGCATTACTGTTTGTTGTTGTTTGTTCATTTTTAAAGAAATCCACTGTCCTAACATGTTCCATAACACAAGTATACTAAGTAGTGTCACCCAAACCCTCTTTTCTCTAAGAAATACACATTCACAATTTGTCATTTTGGTTCTCCAATGCAAGAAAATTAAGACTTATATCATTAAGACTAAATGAAATACATACATGCACATGAAGGCCATGTCCATAGAGTGCCTCCAACCTAAACTCACCAGCGATGTCTGTACAGCCCTGAAGAGCCACGGTTAGCCAGTGGGAAACATTAGATATAAGGACTTAAATCTAGTCCATCTACTAATACAGTTGCTAGCGCTCATTGCCCCTGAAGGCATTATCTAAAATATTTCTAACTTCTGTACTTCTGTTCGCTCCACTTAGCAACTATTTATCTTTTAGTAGTTTTCGAACAGAGAAGACTACCTTGGTCCTTCAGCCTGATCTCCTAGACACTACTAGGCAAAGAATTTCTACATTAGGCCCATAACTTCTGGTTACATTAGTGTTAAAGCATCCTTGTTTGATTAAATATTCTACAGATTTACAGCTCAGCAAGAGAAAATGTATTTGTATAAATATAAATACTTCTATAAATACTCAAAATGAAAATTGATTGACAGCAGACAGTCAGTGGGGAGTTATGCATAGATTCAAGGCAATGTACTGGAAAATTCCTTTTTTTCTTGAGGTGCTTCCATGCATTAACATGTAGATGGAGAAATTATTCTGTTTGCGAAACAGTTCCAAACTTGTATTAATCTCTGCCCTATAGATTTTTTTGCAAGAAAGGGCATGAATATCATGGTCATCACTCCAGCTACTTTCATACACCTGAATGGACAAGCACTAGTGCAGATGCTCAGAGGGGTTTCTTACCGAGCCACCGTAGCATTCCAGGTTTCCACCCAAGCAAATGGCTCTGGAGGACGGAAACGCCTCTCTGCAAGGGGAGGTGCAGCGTATGGGATCCCCAGGAACTGGCTGATATTTCTCCACTCTGAGCCAATGCGGATCACCTGGGATTTGCCAATCAGATCTCCATGGGACAGGATGTACACAGATGGGTTTAAATCCGATCCAGAAATGGGCAGGAATAAATCTGTTGGGGCAGGGGACAGAGGAAAAATAATTTGATTTTTCAAGTCAGTAACATTTCAGAAATTTAAATTGATCCCATTTCTCTTAACTTTGAACTGATTCACTTCTTTAAATAAAAAAAAATAGATAAATTTGTGTTATTCTTCTCCTTTTGAAATACCTCATGCTATGCTAGATGTTAGCTGCTGGATATGACGATTTGACTTTCCAAACCTTAACTCAGACATTTCTTCCAGATCAGATATCATATTAGAATATAAATCTGAGCATTTCTAGAAAAAGGGGGAGAGAATTTCTGACTTCCCACCCACTGCCACTGTTCTAAAAAGCACAATAGCACAATGTTAAACCTTTAAAAATGTCTAGCAAGTCAGAGAGAGGAAAGGTAACCACCCAGCTTATCGGTTTGGGCTCTCACCAGGAAAGACTTGCGCTTCAGTCCCCTCTCCAGTAGCTGTTTCACCATGTGAGACAAAAAAGCTTCAATAAGCACATCCCATATCCAAATTCCCTATAGCCCTCAGTAGAGACTGCTGTTCTCCAAGCGGGAATCACCAGCAAGTGCTGTTCTTGAAGTGGGGATCACTTTAAGCTAGGCATATGCATGCCTTCTACATGCCAGAGAAGGGAATGCAAAAATGTAGGATAGTAGAAAGTCTTCATCACAACCTCTCGCCTTACCCTTTATTGTGAATATTGCCATTTTCTTCCACAGAACTTGTACCAATATGTACATTTTAGATCATACATAATTGCTACCTGAATTTATTTTTTTGCTGGCAGAATAAATTGAAATATTAGAAAGTTATACTTTGATCCATTTTTTTTCTTTTTTTAATATAAGGATCATCTAAATAATTGGCTATCTATACAAATAAGAGGTTTTTCAATAATGCCTTACTTTAAACAAGATCTAAGTGATACCTCATACTTTCTCTCTTAAAAATATTTGATAGGCAGAAACCAAACTAGAAGAGATGTGACGTAAAGCAAAACTTTACAGAAATATACAAACACAAAGTCTAGCTTTTATGTCTTAGTCTGCTTCACTTGACAATGATAATCCCCTTTTTCACTGATCAAGTTCGAATCTACAAGATTCTCACTGATTTGCCAATTCTTCACAGAAATTTCAGTGAAGATAAAAAGAAATATTTCTTCTCTTCTCTTCCCTCTTATTGTTAACTGGTTTCTAAAATAAATAATCAATATTTCACAAAAAGAAAGCAGTCTCTTTTAAAGTCAAGGGAAAAAACCAAGATGTATAGTTACAAACAAGTACATAGCCAAACAATAGAATTTTCACCTGTCTACAGAACTCTTTTTTCACTCAAATAATTTTCACTTCTTTAAAATACTAGTTCATCTTGGTTTAGGGGTTTTTGGTTGGTTGGTTTTGTTTGTTTGTTTTGTCCAGAGATGGTCCTTAAGACTTTAAATTGACAGTGGGTTTTCAACACTCCTTGTATTAATCTCAGAGTTTAAAAGGAAGAACCTATAGAAACATCTGCAGATGAAAAGGAAGAAGCTGGACTTCCATTACTGCTTTTGTGTTTGTTTTCCTATTCTGCACTTTCTGAAACATCTTTCCCAGACTAAACTTCCTTTATTTTATCTGCTTCAACACTTAATGGTAACACTACAATTTTATGCATTTTTATAAGTAGTATTTGGGGACATTTTATTATCCTGCTTGGTCGTAACTTCACCGAACTAGCGATGGACAATTATCTAGGAGATAATCCATATTGCTTTAGGTCTAGTGAGGATTTCTTTACTCTGCCATTCACAAGCATCATGCACAGGCCACCACAGTCAAGTTCCTTCCTCCACAGCCTTAACCTGCTCTTACCTTGTCTCCTATAGATATATGTTGCTGGCTCTTTAAGTAAAACCCGGCAGCTGTGCCCTTGTAGGCCATGTGTGCATATCTGTGTATCAGGGTAGAACAGGCATCTTATTGCTGAAGGCAGGATTTCCAGTGTAACTACCATACATGCCTGGTTCTTTGAACAAGCTGTGAGGTGAAATGTGAAGAAAAAGAGCAGGTAAATATGTGTCCTCAAAACATTTTGTACAATGTTGTTATAAGATCCTTAAAAGAAAGGTTTTACAGCAGGTCAAGAAACAAGGATATGAAATAGCTCTAAAGCAGAATAATGAAACATTATTCCTCAGATTCCCAGAACATTCTCCAAAAGAGCCAAAGGGCAAATGGTTATATTGGCATTCAAATGTAGGAATACAGCAAGAGAACTTGTATCACTGCTGGCTAGTCAGGCTACTGATTAAAGCAGCTCCCTTTAATGTTTCTACAGCCCAACCCCTGCTTCATATGAGGTCTCAGTTAACCTGCCTGCATGCACCACAGCTATGGGTTACTTTAGGTAATGGTAGGTGGCTTTACCATCTGTTTCACTCAATGAGCTTCCATTAACTGTTCTTCAGAAAATAATGACATCATCCCTTTAATTATTCACTACAATATTCTCCAAGTTGTGTGGTGCCTGGAGAACCAAGAGATCTCTGTGTCCAAGAAGTGTCAAAATTACACAGTCACTGTATGGGTATTTAATGTCTATTGTATCTTTCATTAACTATTCCCTTGTCTCAAATTAAGTGGTCTTTAAAAATAAATAAAATTAGTGTGTCTTTGTCAGAAGGGGCAGGGGTGGAGCTGCTCACAAGCCAGTATTTTCTATAAAGCTATGAATAACCATTTCTTACCAGATAGACAAAAGTCTCTGGCAACGAAGAAGTCATTGGATATATCTCTACTAACGTGCACAGCTTCAAAGTTTGAGATGGATGAATCCATAATTACAGAAGACACATTTAAGGGTTGCCATCTATCCAAATACTCTGTAAAGTGAACCATACAAAAGTAATATAACCTGAGAAACCAGTAAGAACTTCAGAGGAAGAGAATATGGAAGTTAAAGCATTGGGGAATTCCCCAGTGAAAGACTTTCACCTTCCTTTGCATAAACTGGGAATAAATGAAATATAAAATTCAAAGGCCTCTGACTAAAGGATCTAGTGTGATTTTCAGAGGTCATGTACAACTAGGTTTACAAAGGTAGTCAGTTAATAAAGAGGTAAATCTGGAGCTGCTCCATCCAGGCTTGCACATAAATCCAAGTGATTTAAATAGAAGGTTTCTGAACAGGCCTAATTACATTAAAGGACATGGGTCATAATGCATACACACAAGTTCTTGAGCAAGTACAGTCACTAACTTCTTGTAAAGCAAGTGACAATCCTGCGTGTGACTGAGCACTCCCAGAGCTTTCATCGGACATCCACATCTATATCTAAAACAGGAGCTGGTTTCCTAAGGTAGGCTTCACCTCAGTCACTTGTAAGGTAGATCTGAGTTGATTACACTAGACTGGTATGTATGTCCATCCTTGTTCAGGATGAGATAAAGTTTAGATGTCTGCTTTAGGATGAGACAAATCACCCCAAGGAATCCACTGATTACATGAGCCAGATGTCCATGTTGTCTGTACAGGCAATCTCATGAGAGCAGCTGAAATGGAGATGCCTGTGTTGCCTGTATAGATCCACATACAGAGAGCAAGACTAAGTAAAAAGGAGACAACAGTTTTTGCAAACATTTTGTCTTCAATTCCCTTACAAGCAATCAACCCAAATCCCATAGAAGCACATGCAATTTTCACAGATTTACAGACTTTTTTTTTAATGTTACAAGGATTATTATGATCATATTAATTTGATTTTCTAGATAGAATTACATTAAATTCTATGAACTATTCTAATGTCATGTAACTGCTACATAATTAAGATTTAATTCTATTTCATATGTATATGTACACATACACAAATATGTACATATTATATATACATGTGTATTACATATATACAAACATGCATACTCACATATACACATGCATGTACATGCATAAGCATTCATATATACATACTGACTTCATCAAGAATTATTCTTCTGCCTCACAGTGGATTTTAAAAAATGCCACAAACATTCTTTTCTCATACAGAAAGCTAAAAATATCTGCAGACTCTCAATCTTGCAAATGAAAGTCAAAAAAAGAAGGCTTGGGAAAGAATGGGCCTTCAATTATTTTTGTTCCTTTCAAAAGTTCAAAATGTTTTAAAAGCAAAAGGACCCTGCTGTGGCCACCAAGTCCTAAACATGGGGTTGGCATTGTCCTCTTCATGTAATTGCAGGGCAAGGACAGAGCTGAGTTAGCTGTTCCCTTGCTATTCCTGGTGAGCAGATCTTGCCTTGTGCTTGAATTCATTTACCACACAGATGCAAAACTTGTGACTGTTCATTTCATTAAAGATTTCTTTTAGTCTTCTGAGAAATGTGTGTCTTGCAAATATGTCCAAAGTTTCCTTCCTTCCCCTCCTCACAGAAAGACATCTGTGACTGTACCACTCGATATCAAATCTGAAGCTGAGGTCTGGTGTTCAGGCAATCAGGGCTGTGGCAATTTGGAAATCCTGGTGTTGACATAATTGTCCAGTTGATAAGAAGCCAAGACCCAAAACAGACCACAGACTATCCTGTCCTTGAGCAAATAGGCAGGGAATTGCCATGACTAAATTCGATTTCAGAACTATGCTATTCCATGTAATTAATGACAACACTGTGTAACTGCGACAACCCAGGGCTCTGTGTTGAAGGTAAAAGTCTTTGCTTTTGCAAGGTACATCCTTCCCAATGAAGTGTAAACCTCAAGCATGGGTTATCTCCCAAAGGACAAGCTGAAAAAAATGATGTGCTACCACCACTGCCAAGGTTGTTACCTTAGTGCTAGCTCTGTTGCTCTTACCCTTGCTGAAGAAACTGTCTGTTGGAGTGATAAACAGACCTACTGTCCTCCATATAACTTTCCAAACAGCCCAGCCCTAATTCATGCCTGTGAAGTAGAGGCAAGGATGCAGCACTGGGTCCCATGGGTCCTTTTTAACCACTTCAGAATCATTATGTTCCTGTTATATTTGGAGCAACTCTTCTGAGATAGAGGCTGAGTCTCCAGCCAACTAGATATGAAGGTTAATTTGGTATTGCACTGGTTTCTGTTAATGAACACAAGCTTACTTGACATTGCTGGGTAGCAAAGTCATCATCAGCACTATATTCAGAGGGAGTCTGACCTTGCAATCCCAGCTTGACTTGCGCAACAGACCCACTGCAGTTTTTTCTTCCCCCAGAGGACTGACTATTCAATCATTTTAGAGGAATAGAGTGATTTTAGTTATGCGGAAATTACTACATTTCATATTGTCAACTGTTTCTCTGTTTTTAAAATGACTAATATGACCTGCTCTGTGACCCATGTCAGAAAATTTCAGCCTTTACATCTAGGGTGACAGTTTATGACATTTATTTAGAAAGATACCTAAAAATAGAAATCAGTTTTGTAAGTTACGGAGAATTAACCATTACATCACAGAATGGTAGGGGTTGGAAGGGATCTCTGCGGGGTCGTCTAGTCCAACCCCACTGCTAAAGCCAGTTTGCCTAGAGCAGGTTGCACAGGAGCGCACCCAGGAGGCTCTTAAAAGTCTCCAGAGAAGGAGACTCCACAATCTCTCTGGGCAGCCTGTTGCAGTGTTCTGTCACCCCCAAAGTAAAGAAGTTTTTCCTTACATTTAGGTGGAACTTCCTGTGTTCTGGTTTGTGCCCATTGCCCCTTGTCCTATCACTGGGCACCAGTGAAAAGAGACTGGCCCCAGACATCCTCTCCAGAGATTATCTGCCTGCACTACTAGATCCCCCAGGTCTTACTTTTGCAGATTATATCTTCTCAGTTTACGTTTTCAATTTTTTTTTTTTTCCAAAAAGCTGATTTGTTTTTTAACAATATGACTTAAACTTTGTTTTTAACAAGAGCATTGTTGCCACCTTGCACTGTGTACAGTACAAGTAACTGAGGTCCTGCTACCAGAAAAAGCAAGATCTTTAGGTTCAGACACAAAGCTTCAAATCACTCGCTGTGGTTCTTTCAAAACAAGAGCCTTGTCTGGATTCCATAGTTAGTCAACAAGTCTGGGTGCATCAGTGGTTTTGGAAGATACTTCAGCAGACTGACTCTCTTCCCATAGCTTGCCTGACTCATCAAGTGACCTCGGGCAAGTCTTATAATCCTCATATGCCTCTGTTTGCCCACAGGTCAAACATCCAGAAGCATTCTTGCTATGCTAAATTCTGCTCTCTCAGGAAAGAAATTTAAAACCATTCTACAAAAGCAAAATAAATTCCTTGGATTTACACCTCCAACGCTTGAGTTTGACCTCCTGCATCTATTTCCCTGAGGCTTATTAGTTTACCATTATTAAAATCTTTTGAAGGTGCTCAAATTAAGGTTGTGAGTGCACATTGCCATTATTATAGAATCACAGAAACGTTCTGCTTGGAAGAGACCCTTAAGACCATCAACTCCAATTGTTAACCCAGCATTGCCAGGTCACCACTAAAACATGTCACTGAGCATCTTTTAAATACCTTAGGGATGGTGACTCCACCACTTCACTGGCAGTCTCTTCCAGTGTTTGACAACCCTTTCTGTGAAGAAATTTTTCCTGATATCTAACCTAAGCTTCCACTGGCACAACTTGAGGCCCTTTCCTCTTGTCATATTGCTTGCTACATGGGAGAACACATCAACTCCCATGTAATGTACATGTAATGTGTTCTATATTTGATCATAAGCTAAACTTCCTACTTCTGTATTAAAAAAAAAATTCCTTTATGTGGGATAGAGTCAAGTTAATACCATTCATTTTAAATACATAAAAGACACAAGGGGCACTTTGCAGCCCATGAAAGGCACAGAAGAGTGGCCACTCATGATGCAAATATCCATAGCTAATACATTCACACCTAAACCCCATTTAATTTTGCTTATTCTTTGTCCTGACGCTCACAGAAGTGACATTTGCAACCTCCCACTACCCACATGGGGTTGTTCTTCGGGTCGGTTTGGGGTTTGTGGGTTGTTGGGTTTCTTCCATTCTCAGTCCTGGATGAAGCATTTATAATCTCAGAGGAGATTTATGTACTGAGACTTCCAGTGTTTGCCCTTTCCAATTTTCTGCCCTGCTGACCCCAGATGCAGATAAATGCAGAAACACTAATGTTTATTTTAATGACAGAACAAAGCCCTTTAACCCAGAGCCATCCATGGCACCACTGGGGGCGTTGCCAGCCAGTAGTTAGCTGCAAAAGAGATTTTGGCTCTTAGTTGTTTCCTTCTCCTGGCAGCAGGTCCAGCAATGCTCGCAGCCATATACACCCACTTCATTACATGGGCAAAATAGAACTTTCCATGTCTCATCTAAACGTGCCTCATCTAGAAACTGCTCTCACGAGGCACACAGCTACACACTGGTGCTGCTTTACTGAAAATGCACAGTGCACCTGACGGCCTGGAAAACGTTTCTGGTTTATATATAGGTTAAGCTCTGACCTTCCAAACCACATTTTGGCAAATGCTTTGATTGGATAATTACAGCATGCTGAATCCTGCCAGCCCTGTAACTTTTATTGCAAAATTATAGATGTCTCATACAGAGAGCCTCTCTCTTCCAGATGTTCTTGTTTGGGTAGGCAAGATTTGAGACTGGATTTGCAAAAGGACTCATACTGGCCTTGCTCTGTTCCCACTCAAGTCATAAGATCACAAGACTGAAATAGATTTCCTGGGGGCACAGAGTTCAGGCTCCTACTTTCACAGGCAATGGCATTATAAAATCCTTTTCATAAAGTCAACAAAAGTTTCATCACTGACTTCAGTGGGAGCAGAGGGGTCATTTCTGAGTCTGCTGGAAAATTTGACATTTGATATAAGGAAACAGAGATAAAGAAGGACAATAAAATAAGCTAAATTTAGAAGAAAACTCGTGAAGTTGAGGAGATTCATAAATCAGATGAGGTTAACATGCAGTTAAGGAGGTACATAAACCAGACCTCTGGGTTCAGTATGGCTAATTTATGTTTGAAAGACAAGTTCTGATCTTAATTCTGAAATTTGTGAGCCATATCTAATAGCCCTGACTTAAGCCAAAAACATGCTTACAGACTGATCGCTGTGCTTTATATTCCTAGCATTCAGAGATTTTTTCCAATGAATGCTGCTAAACTGTCTGTATACCAGAAGTCTCCAAAACTAGCAAATCATCAACTCAGAGTAGACCTGTAGAAAATACACTCTTTCTAGAATATATTTGCTTCTCATTTTTGCCATCCACTGAGATTTAAATAATTCAAAATGAGTTTTCTTAAAACTGATGCATAATAACTATAATCACACCTCAGACAAACATGTCTCAAGCTAACAAATGTGTTATTTATGACCTTTAGCAGTGAGCAGTCTTGCTATGTTCATGGTAAATGCAATCTTTCTGCCTCCCTCGGTAGTGCCAATTATAGCAAATGATTTAGTAATAGGATACTAAAACCATACCAGATATTTAACCAGTTTTAAAATAAGCTGTTTTCAAAAGGCTAAAATCCTCATGGTTACAAACAGAATAATAATCGAGCTTCATACCAAACATTCTACATCAGAAGTCCATTATGCTGTCTAGGAGCATGGTAGATCAGCTCCTGAGGGTGCACAAAAAAAGGCTACCTTTGTTTCACACCAAAGGTCTCTCCAACATATCCTCAGCATTGGGGGAAAAGAAGAAGACAAATGATACTATTCATCACCAAAATTAGCTACATCAGCACCTGCACTACCATCAGCATCTCTATTGAGAATGGAAATATCCCATGTGCTGATACAGCTCGATGGGAAATTTGTTCTCACATTGGAAGATCCCATCGCTACTGCTCAGTCCTACATCGATGGAATGACTATAAATCATTAGGGGATCACAGGAGGCAGAAACAGGAAGGGCCTCACAGATCATTACATCCATATGCCTCAGTGGTTTCTCAAAGAATTACTTGATTTGAATGGAGTGGGGAATGGAGGCCACATGATCTGTCTATGATCTGCAGTCCCAAAGAGATATCACCATTTAAGGGCCATTGTCTTCTAGCAGTTGCCAAATCTAAGAGAGCCATATCCCATTTAAAACTGGGGAACCTGAAGACACAAATGCTCACTAAATTTTGGATAATTACTGTATACAATTCACAAAGCTCATAACAAAATACAAAATCAGAAGTTACACATCAGTGTCATTCATCCCTTCAATATGTACAGAAATATTTTCAGGCTCTTCAGTTTGCTTCAAGCACAAGCACTCCTTCTAAAAGCCAGGTAACAAGTTTCATAGATTGTTTTGCTCTAATTCTTGTGCATAAACTGTTTGAAAAACAGCATAATACAACTGTAAAATAACAATAAATAATCTCTCATAAAAAAAAAAAAAATCAACACAACAGGCTCCTTATCTCTCCTTATCTTAGAACTGGCTGCAGAAAGTTCCATCTCAAACCTAATTATGAGACCTGTTTCCTCTTCTACATAACATTCCTCCATATTCACACAACTCACTAGAGCTGTTATTTAAATACCAGCATAAGGAAACCAAGACTGCAACATGACATAGTAGCATTTTCAGCACGGGCAGTCTTAAAATAACAGCTGTCCTCCCATCGTTAAAGGTCACAGATCATACCTGAAACTCACCACAGATGGTTCAATACTCAGTGTCATCACAGCACATTAACTTCTTCTGGGGAAAAAATGCTCCAAATGTAACAAGTCGGACTTTCCCAGTTTGTTCAGGCTATCTATTTTTCCAAGAACTATTTCTCAGACAACAAAAACTATGTGGAAATCACAACAGACCAGCAGGAGCATGCTCCGCTCCATGTGATAGAAGTACAGAAGACAGAAGTTTTTATTTAAAGATGAAAACCATACTTTTAGTTAAATGCACTACAGACTAGTGATGAAGATGACTTGAAAATCTAACATTTTATCAAAAGAGGGTATTGCAAGAATACAAATAGGCAAAATGTGTTGAAGAAACAACAAAGCAACAAGAATTCTGGTGTGATTCTTGTGCAGCTCACCTCTGTCCTGCCAGACAGCAGTGACCTGCAGGCATTACAGAGCACTTAATTCCCCATTTTGCAGTTTAATGGGGTATCTAATGCGCATTTTAAAAACCTAGCATTGCTTCTGGTAGGAAGAGTAACCCAGGGAAAGCCAACAGAGGCCCCAAGCAGTTGGAAAGGAATTGCAGGGCTACAATGGGCTGCAAAATGGTACAAGGCAAAGAACAGGAAGAACTTCAAGGCTTCCCTCTTGCTGTATCTCTCCTGAGGTTAGCTTCACATGGGAAGGGATTTTTTTTGCATTTCCCTGGTGGCTGCAGGCTGCTCTGTGACGGGGCATGAAAAGAAGCCACTATTGAAAATTATTTTTGCCATTGCAAATTCAAAAGCCTAGAGGTTTTATGAAGATTACTGCTCATGAACATCTTCAAAAACACAAATTGATGAATAGAAAGAAAACAAATTCATGGTTTTTGACCAATTTATTTAAAGGGAGTTTCAGTGAAAGAAAAAAAAATCCACACAACGAAAAAGAAAGATTCTGAGTTTAAATAACACAGAAAGTGAGACAAAATAAGATCTAGTGACAGCCTAATGAAAGACAATCTAGCTCTGGGAGGTCTGTCTTCATTGTAAACGTGTAAAAAAAATTGTTTGGGGGCCATAAAATTTTCTTTTAAAGAGTGTTCTACAGCTTATTCTGGGAGAAAATGGAGAATCTTGACAGGTTGGTTTGTGTTGGTTTTTGCTTTATTAATTAAATAATGGCACTTCAACATCTCCAGGGCAGAAAGAGTCTACCAGCTCTTCAGAGATGTTCAAATCTGAAGTGATATCCTTCCATAAAGGTGGAGAAGTTGGTATTTAATAATCTGGCCTCCTGAAGCATGTCAAGGATTTCTCAAAATGCAGTTTCATATAACTGCATAAGAGAGCTAATGTAAGGTTTTACCTCAGCTTCCAAACCTTACTTTTCTGACCACCTAAGGAAAGACAGCAAAAGAGCCAATAGTCCTAGTAATTTGAAGTAGAAAAGCTGAAACAAATGTGAATATGAGAGAGAGTACCTATTTTCTCAGAAGGCTGATTGTTATAACAGCTTGTCTGTACATTTGCTAGACAAAGGTCCTAGCCAGTTTTCACACAGAGCTGAAAGACAACTTGATGGAAGACACATTGATCCAGGATGTAAGTCCACCCATTTCTCCAGTCTGTTGAGATCCCTCTGAATGACACTACACTCATCTGGTCCACAAACCACTCCTGCCAACCTTTTCTCCTCTGCAAACTCACTGCAACAGCACTCTGTCTCATTGTCCAGGTCATTATTCAAGATGTTAAACAGTATTAGCCCTAATATCAACTCTGGGGGTACACCAGTGACTGGCCTCCAGCTGGATCATGACTTTCTGCAGTTCAGCAAGAATTTAGTCCATCTCACTGCTGACGTATGTAGACTTTACTTCAGTTTCTGTGAGGATGTTATGTGAGACAGTATCAACAGCCTTTCTGTGTCAAGATAAACAACATCCACTTAGACAGTCATCTGATTGTAGAAGAACATCTGGGTGGTAAGGCATGACTTTGCTCTTCATAAACCCATGCTGACTACTTCAGATTGCCTTCTTGTTCTTCATATGTCTGGAGATGGTTTTCAGAATCAGCTGCTCTATAACCTTCCCTGGGATCAAGGTCAGGCTAACCAGTGTATAGTTCCCTGGATCCTCCTTCTTGCCCTTCTTGAAGACAGGGATGAGATTTGCTCCCCTCCCAGCCCCAGAAACCTCCTCCATCACCAGGACTTTTCAAAGTTCATTGAGAGTAGCCTCAGAATGACATCAACCAGCTCCCTCTGCAATCATGGGTGCATTCTGTCAGGCACCATGGGTTTGTATGTCCAGCTTGTTCCCTAACCTGATCCTCATCCACTGAGGATAAGCCTTCCTTGCTGCAGTCTTCTCCCCCTGGTCTCAAGGGTCTGAAGGCTGGACTTACCAGTAAAGACTGAGGTGAAAAAGGCACCTCAGCCTTTTCCATGTCCTTTGCCATCAGGTCTCCTGCCCCATTCAGCAGCAGAACCACATTTTCCCTACCCTTCCAATTGCTGCCCATGCACTTGTAGAAACACTTCTCAGTGAGGCTTTTTCTATTGTTCTATGGTCCTACATGCCTCTGCCCTCTCTATCAAGAATGACAATGAGTAAAATAGGCACAAGACTGAAAATAATTCTGCTAATCTGGGTTTCTTCATGTGTTGGGGCTGGAAGCACCGTGGACTTGGAATGGAGTCAGCACCCTGACTGCAAATGGGAGGAAGAACAGTGCTAGGCACTCTGTCCTGAGCATTGCTAATTGGCTGAGTAGAAAATGAGGCAGTCAAATGCATGAACTGACTATTGAACTACAAGCCTTAAATGTGCTTTGGTAAACGCAGACTCTAGATTGGACATAACATTAATGTCGCTACTTCACAAAGCCTTCTGGCAATGTATTTAAATTAAGTATCTTTCTGATCTTTTGATGGAAAGCTTTATATATTTTTTAAAAATATAAATATAAAATGCTTATATGCACACACATACACATATATATACATACACACACACAGACACGATGGTACCCTTTAAGCAGTGACATTTTCTCACACTCACCATCTGGTTACCACACAGAAGTCACAGCAATTTTTTTTCCCCATGTACAAGCAATACCACAACATACCAAATTCAGTCACTGCTAGCTTTTCTATGGTGCACAACTCTAAATCCACTAATCTTCTATAGCATATATTAATATAACATATATAATCATAAAGAGTTTGGAAATGATGTTTTAGAAAATTTTCCAAAACCCTGACAACACAACACAGATCACAAACTGACCTAAATAGCCAGGCTGGTACTTTTACTATGAAAATGAGGCAAAATATAACATGGACAGATGGTGCCCAGTTGCATTTTGAATGCGTTGCTGCACACACTGGTGTCAGACCCAAAGAGCACAGGACATTAGTGCTAATTTGACTTCCAGGCTGGTTGTGCTCTTTGTAATTCAGTGACTTCTCCTGTCTGCTGTCCTCAGGACAACCACTCTAATCCAGAACCTTGCCTTTTCACCAGATGCTCTGCTTGCTTGGGTTGCAAACTAGAGACATCCCTAGTTGCTCTGCTTTTGGAAAGATGACCTGGAAATGTGTGTAATAGATCAAGATTATTACTAAGGGTAAAATGAGCACCTCGCTTGCTGTGGCTAAGTGCTGGGCAGTCTTTAGAGTAGAAAGAAAATGTCAGATAGAAAGGCCTGATTTCTTTAAGTTCTGCTTTGGTCACTATTTTCCTATATTTAAGAAAGTAAGAAAAAAATAAAGAAAAGACAAAATTACTACTAAGATTCACCCTAGGAGGAAGAAAGCTTTACTAAAGAGGTTTTGTACATCCCCTGGGAAAAAAGAGTTTACAAACAAGTTGAACTGCCCAACCTACAAGTTACCCCACTAGCGTCTCAAAGCATTTCACACAATTTTTCTGCTTAGCTATAAAGGTAGGAGTTTTCCTCTAACAGGAATTTTTCTCCTTTAATATTACAATGATAATTAAAAAAGCACAAACTCTACTAATAAATACAAACAGTCTGAATATTATCATGACTGGTGGTCATAGATATGATGATAAACCAGTTAATAATAAATTCTTAACTCAATATTGAAAACTGCAAATATTAACGATCTCCTGCAAGCCCATCTACATATGTTTTAAGGAAAGACAGACACAAATAGATTTAAAAAATTGTTCAGGTCAAACAGAAAATCAAGGGCAGAGATGGATGAGACTTCTCGATTTCAGTCAAATCTGAGTGTTAAATGGAGTTATCTAATGAGTAGTCAATCTGCTTCCTTTCCATTACACACAGCCTTTAACAGATATGCTGTGTATTTCTGGAAAGGACACATCAGGGAAGTCTGTAGTTGTTGGCAATTTGCATATATTTTTAGGGGGCAATAGACACAAAGCCCTGAAAGACAGCAATTAAGTTTCATTTATCAAGAGGATCCACCCACTTTTAAAATAACATGTGAGTACCATAAGATTCATTTACTGCAAGACTGAAACAAATTTTATTCCCGATATAGAAAAGATAGGGTCATAGAAAGTTACAGCATCTCTTCACAAGTGGGACCTAACACACACCTCAAATACTAGATTTCTCATGATCAAGTTCTGAATAATCTTTGAGATAATATTCCCATCCTTGCAGGAAACCACAAACAAAGACTAAAGGTAGTACAGCTTATCATTCTTCTGTAGCACCAATTATAAAGCAGTATAAACCTGCATTCATTTCTGAAGGAAGGGTCCCTTTCACCATCTCGGTTTTGGGGGAAAACTAGATTTGCTAAATTTGACTTTGCCTTTCCACTGCAATTGTTTGTATCTATTTGAAAACTCATTGTCACTCCTTGCATTCAGCATTTCTGGCAGAAACTGCTGGTGATTTGTCTAATCTGACATTCCTTGCCATCCTGGCAAGCACCAGATGCTACAAGAAAGGTGCTAGAAACCCCACAACAGTGGACAATAATGCAATATTCAGCTTTTCAGGAGGCTACCCTTGCCAGAGCTTTTCTTTATAAGTCTGAAGTACGAAGTTGTATCCATTGAAAGTGATGTGCCCTCCACACTTAGAAATGAAAATTTTCTTCATCAGTCTCGCCAAATATTTTGCCTCAGTGGTTTCTTGTGGCAGTGAGTTTGAGAAATATTAGGCCAGCATTATGGATGACAACAATTATTTTGTTTAAATGACACGCAATCAATAAAAATTAGTAAACATCTGAATGAGTAAACTCATGGGGAACACAACCACTTCATTACAGTGTGATCTTTTAGCGATATGTACAAAATAAAGTAAGTTTTGCTTAATACATGGATACACTTACCACTTTCTGGCCTGAGAGGTAAACTAACAGGTGGACATAGGTTAGGCACGATGTTCTTCAAGTCAGCTAAAAGCAGAAAAAACCAAAACATTTGAAAACAATTACACCCAAAGGTTTCATATGTAATCAACACCTCAATATTTCCAGCATTACTTCTGGGATCTAAATGTTGCATCTTCTCACCACAAATATCAAGAGTAAGGATGTGGGGCTGCTTTTCTATCTAAACCTTTTGAGCTTGTACGTGAAAACAGACTTCCCCAAATTTCCATATTTATGAACATTCCTACAAACGTTTTACAAAACAGAGTTATTTACTAACAACTCATTTCAGTAGTTCTGTGTTTTCCTCCATTTCTCTCTCTGTATTTGGTCTTACATCGCAAGAGACATGAGACTGCTTCCTGACTAGCAGAATGGAATTTCTCAAAACAAGAATTAGGAACAAGTCGGTTTCCAGCAGGAAACTTTCCAAATTAAAATTCAAATAATATTTCCTATTTTCCACACACAAAACTTCTCATTTGCTAGTATTTCCTTTAAACATTTTGTAATTTTAAATAATGAACAAGAAGTTTCTCCTGTGCATTCATATTTTGTAAAACACTTTGGCTAATGAAATCAGTTATAAATTCTCTATTAAGAAAGAATAAATTACTGTCCCTACAGAAGCAGTTTGCTTCTTCCATTTTGTACTGCCCATGAATGTAACCAATAGATATTTCTAAAAAACTCAGGAGTTTTACCATTCTGACATAAAACACAGTTTTACCATACTGACAGAAGTGAAGAACTGGGGCTATACAGAACGCACTTTAAAATGCTGTATGTTCCTCATTGACTGAGCTGCAACCGTCACTATACATACAAAGTCAAATTGCTAAAGATCGGAGCCACGCAGGCGGACAGCTCACGTGTCAACTTAACATATTATGAAACATGGAGGCACAAGTACCTTTTTACAAGACTGTGGACTAAACCCAAAGACTTCACTTCACGCTAATGTCCTGCTGACTACAGTAAATTCCTGCTTCAGATTTCACTCATTTTCCCTTTTAGCCTCAGAGCATTTTTCTTGCTCTTCCTGATTCCCAGACCCACACACACCAGCACAAGTGGTATAACTGCTACAAATTTTGTCTACAAATATCTCCATTTGCATAAACATCTGTCCATTGCTGTGTGCTATGGTGGAAACACATCTGAAGCTTCCTCACTACCTAAGGAAACATCACCATTTCTTATAACTCTCCCCCCCTTTGCATACACCCCAGGCTTCTCTTCATCATTCCTCTGTCTGCAAAGTGAGCAACATCCTTTATTTTTAGTTGGTTCTTTGCCAACAAGGGGAAAAAGAATTCTACGAAGTGGAAGTGTATCTACACCTCTGCTATCTCCACTTCTCCTTTCTACTATTCTTCAATCTTACCCCTAGTTGCTTCTCAGCTCCCCCTGCCCACAGGTTCCTGCCATTGCCTACTTTGTCAGGGCTGTGGTTCCCCTCCTCAGCGCTAGACCCTCAGCTAGTACCTTTAAGTTGCCTCCTTATAAGCTTCCATGGTGCCTCCCAACTCTGTTTTGTTTCTACTGTTTAACAAAGGTTGCCCAGCTAGAGGAGGAAATGGATGGACATGAAAAGCTCAGGACTGAGTTCATATTTCAGACACAGCATGAATGAAGGTTTTCCTTAAGCATACAAACACTGTAAAATGCAGTGTATTGCCAGGATACCTGATCTAGATCTGCATGGCTTTTGAACTGGATTACCTTTATATCACATATCCCGGACAGTATATACCCACATCTCATGTCTCCCCTCTCCACTCGGATATCGGCCCTGCTCTGTTCTGCAAGAACTAAGGGATTTTAAACACAGGAAAAAGTACTACTTATCCAATATTTTCCC
Organism: Coracias cyanogaster; assembly: GCA_033124195.1. NCBI lineage: Eukaryota > Metazoa > Chordata > Aves > Coraciiformes > Coraciidae > Coracias > Coracias cyanogaster. The sequence goes on along the minus strand of JAVSBS010009420.1, from coordinate 11,786 downwards.
TGATTCTGTCCACATCACCAGACCCTGTGGGGCCTCACTGCTCTCAGTGGGGTTCAGCAAGGTTCTGCCCGTGTAGACTCAATCACGGGCTATTCTCCCATAAAGGGTTTTACAGACAGGCAGGCATTTGATTTCATTATTGTTTTGATTATGTTAAAATAAAGCTTAACAAAGTAGAACTAGACCTATCCAAAAGGAGTGTGACAAATGACAAACCCACTGAAATTTTTCAACAAAGTAATGGAGTTTTGTTTCACCATGGAAAAGAAAATTCGCTTTGACTAGGAGTGGCTTTGATGCCTCTTGAGGAAATAATCTAACCTCTCATAACTTCTCTTCTGTTTAAATACATTATGGCTTCTTACTGCTTGAAGAATACAGTGCTACCGTAGAGATTTGTCTTGGCTCTTTCTTTATCAAAACAGCCAAAAGTTAATTTTAAATTCCATAATGAAATCAAACCTTTTGAAGTTATGCATCCATATACACTGTTAAATCATAAGCCAAGGAGTGAGAAACAAAGAATGATGTTCTGACCAGGACTGTGCAGAGGAAAAAAATATATTTGGATTCTGACATTGGCTGCAAGTCTCCCATACAATCTAAGAAATTAAATTATACTTCTTTGAGGAATTTCTATGCCTTTTCTCTTAAAACAGAGATTAAATAGCACCTTTCATTCCCTTGCACATTGTCTGCCTTGTCTATTTGTAATCCTTGCAAATGAATTCTCCACTTGAAAGCTGAAGCTTCTATACAACATTGGAGTTAAATAAGAAGCTTCAATGTGCAGAAACCAGTTAGAAAAACCAGGTGCCCTGCATCACTTACCAGGCTTTTGATACCAGCCAAATGGGTGTATTCTGGCCTCTGCATCTGGTGAATTACAGTTTGAAACTTGCCAAGCACTTCGTGTTTCCTCAGCACACGTCTGGATTCCTAGGCTGTTCAGTGTCAGGCACACAATCTTTCCACCTGCCAAGGAAATGCACAGCTATAGAACTTACGAGGAAAATTTTCCTCTTCTAGATAATATTTTGAGGAAAGTGAATATAGCACAGGTCTTCTGAGTATTAAAAGGAATTCCATTGACTTAGAAATCAAAGGAGGGAAACACCTAACATGGGGAAAGTTTTACTGTTGCAAATATTGTTGAAAAATCACAACAAATCCTATGTGAGGGAAGGTGGCTGACCAACATTATAACCTATTGAGATCACTAGGGGTATTTACACTGAGAAAAGATCAGGATCTGTTCTTTGGCTAATGCAATCCTGCAAACAAAAATCTACATGTATGTTGAAACATGGTCCCTACTAACATCAAGATAAAAATTCTACCTTTCAAAGACCTAGCAAAAGAATGGTAAAATCTGTAATAATGAAGGAAGAGTGAAATTATTTTTAAAATAAAAATAGTGAAAAAAATACCTGATAGCTGGGAATCATTAAAAAAGCCAAATCCTGTGCAACAGGGGTCAGCATCACACCAACGCTCACACTCAAAAAAGCTAGGAAAGGAAAAACACCATTACTTTTATTATCAGTAGTGATCTGTCTGGACCACGGAAAAGGGAAGAGCCGGGAGAGACATCAAGAACCTGTAGAGATGCCTTTCGCAATAAGATCTCCTCATGGTTCTTCATACTTCATAGACATTCGCATACATCTTCCAGTTGTAGATGAAATTATGCTCCATCAATATATATCTACCAGACCACATCTAATAATTTAGATGAGTATTTTGATATCTGCCCTAAAAATACCATCTTACATTAATTTGATGTATTATTGCCAAGAGATTTAACTAGCCAGCCAGCAATGTAATAGCAGCATTGGCAATTATACGTGTGTGAAGCACTACTTATTATATACATTATTATTTATAACTCCATTATCAATTTCCTTTAAATCATATGCTTTTTTTTCCTTTGTTAACTATTCTCAAATAACGCTTTTCTTGGAACAACACGTCTGATCCCCTCCATCTGCATAACAGGGCCTTGGTATTCCAGGCATGATTTAACTCCCATTAAAAAGAAAAGAACAGTCATGTCCTACCCATCTGAAACAGTTTTCCTGCTCATGTCAGTCTCATTCCTCACTGAGATCCCCGTTACTTTCAGGAATGGTACACGTGTGTAGAAGCTCTTCACAGAACTTTTTAAGGTGACTGGAAGAGAAAAGAAAAACAAAACTGGCAAAATCAACTTAATCTTATAGTTAACATAGGGTGGTTAAGTGATCACATGGTAAGGGCAAAGTTTATGTTTCTATGCTACAATGGTCTTGATCCATCAAAATGTAAATTTTACATTATCACAATAAATTTTTGAAGGTTAAGTGTGAAGACGAACAAAAATCCAACAAGTGAAGGCTCTAAAAACTTAATAAAGTACATCGCCAAGGAAAGACTTCCAGCCCAGGACTTCTGTTTCTGAGACCTGTGTTGATATTACTCCCTCCTCAAGGCCCAAAAACTGAGAGACAACTCTAGAATGGAGGACTCCAGTGTACTCATGCATTCGTCAACTTGTGCTGCACTTTGAGTTCCCCAAAAAGACACAATTTAATAGTTTAGTTCAGTGGACTTCTATATTTTTTATAGCCAAAATATGGGTTCCTGTACAATGTTAACAGGTTTATTTGTCCAGCTTCTACATCCAAGAAATCATTGAACTTCAGAAGCATTCAAAGAGCAGAAATTAAAAATCTACATCTCTGTAAGTCTGGATTTGCTAAAAAAAAAAAAAAATAATATTACACTCAACAACTTTCAATTTTTGCATTTCTTAACTATAATGGAAATGTTAATGTTTGCAAATGGGATTGGTGACATCCCAATGACATTCCCATATTACCCACACTATGAAAAGATCGAAGACCTGTTCGAGCTATGCTTGACCTCTCTGAATTGGGAGTAACTGAGGTGGCAAGTAGAACTCATGTCTAATATCTTTCCATTCTGAATTGAAAATGAAAAACCACACCCGGAACAACCTGATCTTTCCTTGCCCCATCACATCCCAGGACTCATTCATACATTCAGACTTTCAACCTTAGAATCAAGAGCCAAAACACTAGCTTTCATTACTAAAGTTTGCATACACATTATACATCCAAATCCCCATACTTGCCTATTTTATGATACAATTTTTGTGGTTGTTGGGGTAGCACAGTTCGACAGTTTTCTGGTATTTGATCAATGCTGCCACCACAAATCTGTGACTCTGGATAGAGTGTGCACACAAGGTATATGTCTGTAGCATTTTGAAGATCTGCCATTCGACAAAACTCATCTTCTTGTGCACAGCCTAGGAAGCAAAATCACCAAGAGTTACGCATACATGAGGGTTTCTTCCCCTCTCTAATTCTCTTCGTGACTTCAGTGCAGTTATAGCTACCCATCAGTAAGCAACTAAAAGTGAGAATGTCAACATTGTTCTATTACAGTGCAAGAGAAACAGGGACAGATTCTATTTCTAGTGACACCGAAGAGCAGGTTTTCCTAGAGAGCACAGAAAAGCAGCTACACCACAGCCAATTGGAAAGACACATTCCCCAACTGTGACAAGCATTACTGCAGTGTATCAGTGTCACTCTAACACTGCAATTTATAAAGATATCTCTTTTTCTGTTTAATAAATTTGACACACAAGCTGCATATAGAATAACTCTGCATTAGCTGTGGGTCTATAAAGAATAAAAATAGCAATAAAATAAAATATTTTCTACAATGTTTTAGGAAGCTTTTGCTAAAAATACTTCTGATGTGTTCATACATTACACAAAAATACAAATAACTTTTTTGGAATCAACTGTTCAAGCATTTGCTTGTAGCATTTTGCACTGAAACTTGCTCGAGAGTAATAGTGCACCTTCAGAAAAGAAACAAAGCTGTCAAACTAATTTCTTAATTACTGTGGCAAGGGCTTCTTTAAATATATAAGTCAGTGTTTAATTTTAAACACACATAGTTCTACTGACCTCTTACAGTGATGTTTTTACACTGATTAGTACTCTTGGTTCTGCCTTCCTGGTAGTCAGAGCTAGAAACCCTTCTCCATTTATCACATCAAAATATATTTTATTCTTAACCCCAAGTATCTGTATTTTACCTTTTTCTTTTAGCAGTATTTGTCATCTATCTATTTGGAGGGGTATTTTTCAAGACCAGCAGAGTATTGCTGTGTCCTCTACTTTGCTTGCCATCAATGATGGGCACCATTTCTGCCACAGTAGACAAAGATTGTAAGGGAGAAACAGGTGCAACATTCGCAACTTCCAAAAAAATGTTGTGGGTTTAAAAAAAAAAAATCTCCAGAGTCCAGAATTTCTACTCATCATGATTATAATCCCTATTAAAATTTTAATTAATAATTATTCCCTACAGAATATCAGCCTTAGAGATGTCTTACGTGTGAGACACCAAAGCACAGCTTCCTCTGCTGAGTACTTCTGCCTGAAGACCCAGTACTGCTGGTACGGGAGAGAATAGTTCTGGTCACTTTGTATTCGGCTGTTGTCCATTAGGTAGAAAAGATCCTTTGTGGAATCTGAGATTCAAACAAACAAACAAACTGCTCAAAGCCAAAAAAAAATACTTAACTACGGTCTGGAATAAATGAAATTTATTTATATGTAAAATTCTGCCTTTCGTGGTAAAACAGCTGCAACCACTTTGTAGGGCTAGCATACGCCAAGAGCTGCTTTTAATAACAGAATTGTCCACCCACAGTTATTGATGCTTGTGTAGGCAATGCCTCCTCAGGCAAAGAGCTGCACTGCACAACATGGCATCGGCAGACTGCTTCCACCCCCCTAAAAGCTCGATGAAAATCACAGCTCCGAGCAATAAGAAAGTTCTCTATACTCTGTCATGCAACACATCATCCTAATAGTGAAGTATGATGCCTCAGAGGATGTTTACACCACTTTAATCATCTAGTTTTATTAATCCAAAATACAGCAGTTTCTCTGTATTTCCTTGAGAAGCTTTTACATCTCTCAGTGTTGAAAGTTTTCTAAACAAGCTTAATACCTATTTCAGTCACTTAAACTTATTTCTCCCACAGACCACATTAAATAACTCCTTTCTGTCACCTGCTTGTGATCCTTAGACTTGTATGCAATGCCTCATATCTCCTGAGCTCCTTTTGAAACAATCAATCACAGCTATTTCAGGCTTTTTTTCAAATTAATCCCTTTAAATAAGCATCCAATACTGAAATAAATGGATACCCTTCACTGATCTCTTACAAATTTCTTCATGAACACCTTTTAAATTATCAAATGCCATCATTCTCATTCCCAGTTACTCCAACCTTGTGAGAGATTCTGTTATTTAATCTTATACGCACTGGAACAGCCAGAAAAAAATGAAAATAGGAAAGTAAAGGCATGCTGATGATTGCATCTGAAATGCTAAAGCACATACATGCTGTGAATGCACAATAGCTTTGGATTTTCTATGAGAAAATAAAAAAATGTATGTTAACACATGCTTTAAGGATGATCACCACATAATAAAAGCTCTGTAGACATTTTACCAGGTGTATCCATAACTTTTTTAAAAAGGTTACTTATAAGTCTTGTTATCTCTCAAGTCTTAACTTCAACCTTACTCTTGAAATAGCTTGTGTCATGACTAAGGGATGGAGGAAGAAACTGCATTCCTTGCATAACTTCAGGTTTTAATGATATCATCAACTGCTGTGAGGCAAATGAAGAGCCCTGAGGGCTGCACTCATGCCTTGGCGGGTAAACACAAGAGAATTTCACCCAGTCTATTAAGTGCAGGTTTTTTTCTCATTTTTAAGTCTAGACTTTAAAATAACACTAATTGTATAGGAGACTCACTAGGTAACTGGGCATTTTAGTGTAGGTTCCTTTCAAATTATGTAAGAAAAATCCTCAATTCACTTCATGTTAGGATTTTACACGTATTAAATCACATGCTCAGGTATTCATCAAGTCTCCTCAACAAAGATTATGGTTCATCAGAGATTAACCAAAGTGCTCTCAACAGGCTCCACTGCTCTCTTTCTCTTAGGATTATGGTGCTGAAGGCCCAAATTAACTCTAGTAATCTAATAAAAATTATTTTGGATATATACATGACTGAATAACAAAAAGCAGACCCTGGAATAACGAAGGAGGTAGAGAACTTCACAGGTCCCTTGCTTTCATCGGGCATGGAAGAAACAGTTGTGACTACAGTTTCCTCCTGAATTTCTCTGAACATCATATTTACAGTTATATTGTCAGTAGCAGTCAATATGCCCAGGTATCCAGGCTAAGAGTTTGATTCCTGGCCTTATGCAAAAATTTTTCTCAGTCAAATAATATTTCCTGCATCTTTACGTTTCAGTAAGTCTGAAAGAACAAACTTTCATGGAACACTTTAACACTTATTTCCAGGTTGGCCTGGGAAGGTAAAAACCATAAAGACAGGCAGCTTACATTTTTAGTATCTTTCTCAAGAACCGTATCAGACTTTCTACCTAAGAGAAGTCCCCTAGACTTCCCAATGTCTATATCATTACGATGCATATATGGTAATATATTATATTTTCTGGTTAAATTCTGCACTCCCCTCTGCTATCTTCTGCTTCCTTCTCTGTCCATCCTTGCTATAATACCTGATAATGTTAGCTCATTCTCTGTCTTCAAAGCAGTAGCATCACATGCAGAGGTTTTAGTCCGGGTGACCATATCAGAGCCTGCAATGCAACAGGAATTAAAGAGCTGAGTAATTCCTTTTAACTTTCTTCCACAAAAAAAAGATCATACTTAGTTCCCCAAACTAAACAAATATTTTACAAGGCACCACTTTGGAAAACTCCTGCAGTAGTTCCACCAACTGTTGAATCAAAAATGAGTAAAATCATCTCCATATAACTCTGGGGAAAACCTCAACCAAAACACACTGAAGGATAAAAGCAAATGCCATATCCAAAATCATTACGCATTCAGCATCAGTGCTCTGGAGGCCATGTGCATTTATAAAGGAGTATCACAAATCGCTTGTACGTCAGTTCTAGGTACACTGTGACACTCAGAAAGTAAACTTGCAAAAATAGCACATACAGGGTCATTATGCTTGTAAAATAACCCATTTAGTTATGCATAAAGTGCCAAATTATTATGGTACCTGGACACTGATGGGATAAAAGCAAGTGTCTCCATGACACTTTCTTTTCAAAGCTATTAAAAGTTACAAAACATATTCTCAGACATAAGAATTGACCCAGATTTCATTAAACTAACAGTAGTAGAATTACCCCAGGTTACACCCACTCCCACCAGAAAAGACTTTCAAGCAGTGTCTCAATTTGGACACTACAAAATAAAGTGAGAATGATAAGTCCACACATTTGCCACTGCCTGCAGTTCCTTATCAGTTTTATAACAACTTCCATGGGATAACTCACCTCTCCACAGGTAAACTTGCTGAAAGGTAGTAACATTTCTTTCTGCCTCTTCTACCGACATAGAAGCTGATAAATAGACAAGTTTGTTAGAATAGGTGCTCAAATTAAACAGGTAGTATTGAAATGCTCAGAAATTGCATTAAAAACACATCACTAGAATATGCATCCCTTTATTTACAATACAGGACCCTAAGGAAGAAGGTCGCAGGTGTCCTGGTGCTATTCTGGGCCCAGGGTGCCAAAGCTTTACTTGCTTTTCCATCAGTACTTTTTCTGTGCAGCTCTGGACATCTCTCCAGGGTTTACCTTTCTTACATATTATGGGCTTGAATTTTCCTGAATTAGATACTAGATACAGGTGATGTATTAAACACTCTTGATTTTCAATAATGTTCATCTAGTAAAATATGACAGGTCCATCTATCTAACAATGCATCCAATTATAGAGCTCTTACTATTTTGTGATTGTACAGATACAGACTTACTTGAGAAAAAAGCACTGAATTACAAGAGGAGGCTGGTGAAAAGGCAGAGTCTATAGAATAATTAAAGAAAAATAATATAAATTGGGATAATTCGTTGACATACTTCCACTGAACACTTGTCCTCCCAGGGTGAAGGAAAACATCTTATCTTTGTCATCATAGCTCACACCTTTACACGTCCCATCTGTGATAGATGTTGGTGTTGAACTCACACCGTTTGAACTGCAGATCAGCACGTCTGGGTCGCTCATCAAACTACACAAAATGGTTCCTAGGTTCAGGGAAAGAGAGAGTTGCATCATTCTAATAATGCTTTGCACCTACACAGAGGTTTGCATCCAAGCACCCCAATACTTTCTCTAAATGCTTTTGGAACCCGTGTCAGTGATATACACTTTAGTATTGCTACCAAACACAAAAAAAAAGCAAATCAGATCCATACACTCAAATTGGAGTAGTAAGGTTAGCTATTCATACTCCAACCAAACATTTGTAGCTGGCTTTTCAGAGATTTTCCCCTAATCAAATATTACTATTATCTGATCATACTCAAGAGTGTTCTCAGCACTTTATAGCACCACAGAGACAGATTCAATCCTTCAGTGGTCTTACAACCTAAGGTTCTAAACCAAGCACGCACTTATTTTTTTTCTGATATTGTTTCCTGGATTGGTGCCTGATTTCAGTCAGCCCAGGCCTGAGTCTCCCCTAGCATCGCAATGTGAGTTGGGGGCGCCACGATGCCTGAAGCCAGATGTTCCGGCATCAGCCAGCTGTCACAACATCTGGACAATACTCAGCTCTTGCTTTTCTCTTGCTGTCGCAGCGCAAGCATTTCTGTGGTTTGCGTCCTCTGGTTTGTTTTTATGGACTGGCTACATGAGATACTGAATGTGCTATTTTTTTCTTCTTTTCAAATTTTGTTTTTAGAATAAAATGCTAGTTCAAGTGATGCATTTACCTGTAGTATTGATCCAAATAGGTCACCCAACTAAACAGACAGCTCTACATTTGCCTGCTCCACAACCACTCCTATGCCCACAAGTACAGAGAACCCCCAAAATTGGATGGTAAATATATAGAGAAATGGACTTTACAAGATCACCTAGAGTATTTTTATGCAAAAGAATATGATCTAATTGGGTTCTTGTTTTGCCCTGACCCTCGTCCCTCAGGGAAGGGAGTGTGGGTAGGCTAGGGTGGGTAGACTAGTGTGGCGCATCGCAGTCCCCCATAGAGTAGAAATGGTTTATGTAAATATATTTGATAATAAACCTATTTAACTCTCTTTCGATCTCTACACGTGCCTATGAGTTGACGGGGGTTCTCTAGCCCATTTTGCCTTTGATCCCCTCTCCTCCTTGGGAGGTGGTACGAACGCTTGCGCGCCCGGACCGCGACACTGAACAACCCTGGGGGCTCGTCCTGGATCCTTCCACCTTCCAGGGGCGGCGGACGACGAATGGAGCTGGCGACGCGTCTCACCCACTTTTCGGTGATCAGTTCCCTTTGAAGGCTGCCAGCCCTGGACGACTGATTGGGTACCCAAGACTGTTCAGGAGACAGACGAGTGACGGACCGAAGAGGCCTGTGAAAAGGCTCAGAAGGAGCTGCAGAAAACCTCAGTGGGTGAGTTTTTGAGGGAACTTTGGGGAAGGGTATAACCAGGAAAATAGTTTTGGGCTGGTATAAATCCAAAAAGGACGCCCAGGGAGGGCAGTGTGGGATAGGCAGGAGGTCCCAGCTGGACGCCCAGGGAGGGCAGTGTGGGACAGCAGGGGTTTGACTCCCCTTCCTGGTAATTGGGGTGACGACCCCAAAGGTAACCCCGAAGTGATTATAAGAGAAAAATTCTGGACTTTGTGTATCAATCATTTTGGTTGACATTTGCGGATTGAGTGTGAAAAGGACATACTGGTGATGTGTGAAATACTTTTATTCTCTGGAGATAGTGGTGTTTGTAATATGTTTGTTTTATGTTTACGTACATTATGTATGTATGTTTTATGTGTTTGCGGTTTTGTAATAACATACGGACATCTTGTAGTAAATTGGTGAATTGTTAGCGGGAGTTTGTGAAGTTGTCTCGGTAAGACTTTGAGGGCTTCTTTTTCCCTCCTGGTTTTTGCAACTTCTTTCAGGGTGGTTTCACCATCTCCTGTAGTGCGTGGCAGTGAGATTTCAGTTCCTAGTTGTTTGCTTTGTTTTCTTTCCTGAGTTGAGGAAGGTATGGGGAATTCTGGGAGTAAGAAAAAAAAAATTCTAATAGCTGGAATAATGGATCTGAAATAACCCCAGAAAGTCCCCTTGGAAGGATGTTGAAATATTGGGATGACCTGAACATCCCTCTAGGAATAACTAAGGATGTTATGATAAAGTTTTGTTATTTTACTTGGCCTAAGTATGATTTGCAAAAAGGCTTTAAATGGCCTCCTCTTGGGACAGATGATGCCAGCCTCTGTCAAAGTTTATATTTATACTTGAATGATACCAGTAAAAGGACTATAGAGAAAAAAATGTGGAAGAATATGGTTATGGGCGATGTCTGCGGGAATCTATGTAATTAAAGATAAAAGGAAGGAGTTGGAATCTGGAGAAGGAAAGGGAGAAGATAAGGAAAAGTGGGATGTTATTCAAAATCTACCCCCACCTTGTCCTCAGACACTCCCAGCTCCCTCAGGGGATCCAGGAGTGGCGGTTGAACCTCCATGCCCCCAAATGTGCGATAATCAAGGGGAGGCTGTCTTCACGGCCCCTCCTGATGATAGTGACAATGAGGGGAAGGGAGGGCAGAATATTGTGTCCCCGTCTAGAACTAGAAGAGGGACACAATATGCTGCACCGAAAGTGCCTAAAGATCAAAACACAGGAATTCATCAAATGCCTTTGCGTCAGGTTCCGCTGGGTGGGCAGGGTGGGGGATTTGGGTTTGTAATTGTGCCTCTTACAACTCAGGACATAAGAGGACTGAAAAAGGAATTATCCCCATATCTGGATGACCCCATAGGGGTGGGAGAAAAGGTGGACGAGTATTTAGGAAATGCAGATTATACCTGGAAGGATTGGGACTTTCTCCTGGGAATTTTATTTGGGTCCCAAGAAAAATGGATGGTTATACAGAAAGCCCATCAATTATGGGAAGATGAACACCCGCAGGCAGCGGGAAATGCAGGACAAAATGCTCCTACAGTGGATGACACAATCCCACAGGTGGACCCTAATTGGGATCCAAATAATCAGGCCAGCTTGGCTTGCCTTTGAGATTATCGAGCCTACCTAATTAGAGCAATGAAAACGGTGGTTCCTAGAAGTAATAATATGTCAAAGGCCATGTCATTGGAACAGGAGAAGGACAAGAGCCCTTCACACTGGCTGGAAAGAGCCAGAGATACCATGAGGAAACAAGGAGGACTGGATACTGGCGTGCATTTGATATGCTGCTAAAGGTGCAGTTTGTCACTAAATCCTGGCCTGATATAAGAAGAATACAGAAGGATGAGGAGTGGCAGAACAGGCCCCTGGAAGAACTAGTTAGGAAGGCACAGCAAGTGTATGTAAGAAGGGATGAGGAAAGGGCCAGAGTAAAGGAGAAAGTGATGGCACAGTTCTTACAACCCCCAAAGGGAAAAATGCAGGGACCCCCAGGACCAAAGGGGAGGGAGCAATGACCAAGTTTTAAGAGAAATATATCTTCCTCAGAGGGAGGAAGACAACCAAGATATCGATTGGGAAGGAACCAGTGTGCCATCTGTAAAAAAGAAGGACATTGGAGGAGGGAGTGTCCACAGAGACAGAGGGACCCTCATGAGGAGGAAGTCCACCAGTTGATGGAAATGTGTTGGCGCTGAACAAATGGGAAAGAAAAGGAC
>JAVSBS010009419.1:37903-64214 GCA_033124195.1 Coracias cyanogaster | reverse complement strand
CCTGCAATGGTGCCAGGGATGGGGCAGCCACCACCTCTCTGGGCAACCTGCGCCAGGCTCTCACCACCCTCAGTGTCCAAAATTTCTTCTCTCTGGTCTAAATCTCCCTCTTCAGTTTCAAACCATCACCCCTTGTCCTGTCCCAACAAGACCGGCCAAAAAGTCTGTCCTCATCTTTCTGACAGGCCCCTTTTAAGTCCTGAAAGGCCCCAAGAAGGTCTCCCCAGAGCCTTCTCTTATATTCTACTTGGTATCCTGGAGAACAGGAGAGCAAGGGTAGTTTCTCCATGCAAAGGCAGGAGGCGAGATGAGCTGGAAGCACATGTGGAGGTAATGGGAAAAGCAGGAGAATCTGCTAGCGAGCACTCACCAATCTGCCCAGTGGTGAGTAAACCCAGTTCAAAGCACTCTTCAGATTCCAGCAATACCTCACGATAACAACATGCCCAGAAACATGGTTTTCTTATTCTCTGCTGTGTTGTAACCGTTCAGGTTTCAACCCTACAAGTTTTCTGGGAAATCTATTAAAAGCCTATTAAGCATCCAACAGCCCACGCACCGAAATCACCATGACGCAAGAGCAGATGGTTCCTACCAAGCATGACTTTAAGCCTGAATATCACCTTCTTTCCAACCATGCCCGGGCAAGCAAGTTAAAGGGATGCGGCACAGAGCAGTCACCGACTTTCCCCCCACAGAAACCCTCAAAAAACCCTCGGAAAAGGGGAAGCGACAGAGGAGGCACTAAAGTTAGTATCGAAGTATAACTGCATTGCTGCAAATAGCAAATATTTAAAAATACAACATTATTTTTAGCCTAAGTGGTGCTTAACGAGTTGAGAATAAAATACTGCCCGGAGACAGCGACACGTCATCGTGTGACAACGCTGAAGCGGCCGCGTCCTGTTCGCCCCGAGTGCCCGCTCACAGGGAGAGCCTCGGGGACATCACCTCCAGCAGGCAAGGCTGAAGCATTGCCCTGAGTCAGCCGAAAAATGGAGGGACGGTACTTCAGGAGAACCCTTTGCTATTACCCAGGAGGGGAAAATAAATAAAGAAGAAAAGAAACGCCCTCAAGTTTCACTGGGGGGAAGTTCAGATTGGATATTAGGAAAAATGTATTTATGGAAAGAGTGGTCAGGCATTGGAACAGGACGCTCAGGGACGTGGTGGAGTCACCATCCCTGGAGGGGTTAGACCTTTTTTCAGGCCATAGTCTAGTGGTCATGGTAGTGTTGGGTTGACAGTTGGACTTGATGATCTTAGACATCTTTTCCAACCTTGATGATTCTATGAATATATGGCCTGACACCTGCATTTCTGAGGAGACTAAGTTAATGGAAGACTGATGGAAAAGTTTCTTCTCCACCTCCTGACATCTAATCAAAATACACCAAAAATTAATGCAGTCATTTCTATTGTTTTGTTTTATTGCATTTCATTACTAGTCTGTGTCCATGTGTTATTACATCAGCTGCTAAAAGCCCACTGAGGATATTAACACCCTATCTTTTCTTTTGTAATATCATGTGATTCGTTGTGGCTTTATGTAAGGAAAAAAGCTACAATTTTCTTTTTAAAATTTACTCAAGAACTTCCACAGGGGAATGGTCCAGCACAAAGATCAATCTGCCATCTGCTGGCATTCTGTCCCTGGACAGAGCTCTCAGGACGAAGTGTGAAATTCAACCTGCTGGTGCACATACACAGCATTATTCTAAAATGATACAAGATTTATGAGCTGAACTTTCAGTATTCAGAGCTTAGCATAACCATTTCCTGGGTCATTTCCACCAAAACAAAATGGCTGAGAAATAGAAAAAAATCAGTCACCAGAAGGGAATCCTACATTTCCTCAATCTGGTAAGAATTTCTTGTTGTTGCAGTAAAGACAGATCTAATTACATTCTGTTATTGGTTATTAGCCCTTTGATACCATAGAAGCCAGCTAGGAACAGAGCTTCAGTGTACTAAGACTCTGTGGAACACTCATTTGTAAACAATGTTTTCAAATGAACAGGAAAATATATAGGTAAAGGATGGAATAGTAGCAAATGGCAGGTTGGTTGTGAAGCAGAAGGTTTGGAGGGAAGAAGCCATATGGAAGTAAAGAGTTTGGAAGAAGTGGTTAGGGATGATAGAAATTAAGCTAAGCTGATGTGAAGATACTACTAGAAGAATGGGAAAGTAGGAGCAAACAGCCACTCAGGAGGACTACAAGGAAGTTGTGATGTTAGGCAGGGAGAAAACTAGATCTTAATCAGACCATTGCCATAAAAGACCAAAAAAATGTTTCTATAAATACATTAGCAACAAAAGGAGGGCTAAGGAGAATCTCCATCCTTTATTGGATGTGGGGGGAAACATAGTGACCAAGGATGAGCAATCTGTCTTTAAAAACAGAGTCCATGCTGAGGTATTAGACTCTTTGGAATCATTTGTTTCTAGCAATTTAAGGCTGATGTGCTCTCCTCAGAAAAATAAGACAGTACAATGACTGTTTAAGCATATTGGAATTCAAACAGTCTATCTCTCACCATGCTGGAGTGGGTTGTGGACCACTTCTGATGGGTGCTCTTCTGCCTCTATCCTCTTGAAAAGGAGTTTCACTATGCAGAAAAAAAAAAGGGCACAGTGAAGAAACATGTTTCAATCCTTTCAAAAAATATTGTCTGACAACTGTTTAAGTCAAAATGTGTGAGCACTCCTGAAATCCAGGACTTCAAGATGCATGCTCCAAGTTGGGTGCATTCTCTTCTAGTTCGTCAGTACCATGTCTGTTAAAAAGAGGACTGCTAGTCTCTCTGTATTCTACAAATGTAGAACTCTCCATGCTCCTTCCTGCCTGGACTCCTTCACTGCCCTTCTTAACAAGGGTTGTTCTAATCGCTTTGCTTGGATGTAAAGCAGTACAGACCCAGGGCCATCTGGACACTTTTCTGTAGTATGCCTATCAGAAAAGTGACCGTGTTGAACTGGAGGATGAAAGGCAGGAGTGGCAAATTTGCGATACCTGTCTCTGAAATACCTTTCTCTTTGAGATGTTGCAGGCTGCATCTTCTTTTATGCTTCTAACATGCTTTAATTATGGTGATGGAAAGATAGCAGGAAGTTTTATTTTTGCTTTTGATTATCACCTGTTTTAGTAGCTCCACTGCTCAATAGAAGAATATACAGGCAAACAATAATCCTGTGAGTGAACTAAAGAACTAAAGGTGTGGGCTGTGACTTCATTACATGCTGTGACTCTTCATCCACCAGAGCCAAATTTGTCTCTGGATCCTATTTTAGGTTCAACAACTGGCTTGTGGTATGGCCTTGGATATGTTGGTTTTACTCTTTGAATCACTTTCCCCCTCCATTGTATTTGAAATGAAGGCAAGTATCTTTTTCTGTACAGTATGGTAATACTCAAAAATTCATGAAAAAATCTCAGTTTTGACATTTTATTTCCTCTGACTGGGTATTTAATTAAGTTAGTGATGCTTATAGCCAATCTGCTTCAGGGAAAGTAACTTAAGTGCAGCAAACCTTTGCTGTTTTGGTTCTTATCCACTGGTATTTGTTGCTGAGTATGATTTTAGAGATTAAATCTTACAGGGGCTGGCTGTGGAGGACATCTTTCTTTAATTGTGCAAGCCAGTAACCTCTTGCAAATTGGCATAAAATGTAACGTTTAACATTAACCTGCACAGTTAAATTCAGATCTCGACATCTCTGCAAGATCTTTTAAACATTTAGGTTTTATCAACAATGCCTGTTAGACTGGTCAGGTTTTGCAAGAAGTATAGCATCAGCCTGAGGCAACTTCAAAGAGAGAGGATCATGAAGGTCTTAAAGTGAATCTACCTCTAAAGAGAGCCCCAGGAGGTGTTGAGCCTGGTGGTAGTTGAAAGGGCAGTCCTGGGGATACTAGAAAGAGAAGGCAGCAGCTCTAAGAAGGGAGAACATGGCAACATGAAGGAGAGAGAATAATTGCTCCAATTTTAGAATCAAATCATCCTCACTGAAAGATCATAAATCATAGAATTGTTTTGGTTGGAAGAGATCCTTAAGATCATCAAGTGCAACTGTTAACCCAGCATTGCCAGGTCACCACAAAATCAAAGCACCACATCTGTGCAATATCTCCAGGGATGGTGACTTCACCACTTTCCTGGACAGCCTGTTCAAGTGCTCAACCCTTTCGGTGAATATATTTTTCCTAATATCCAACCTAAACCTCCTCTGGCCCAATTTGAAGCCATTTTCTCTTGTCCTGTCACTTGTTACTTGGGAGAACAGACTGATCCCCACCTTGCTACGACCTCCTTTCTGGTAGTGGTGGAGAGTGATAAGGTCTCTCCTGAGCCTCCTTTCCTATAAGTCTCAAGCAATTAGCTCTCAGGAAACACAAGACACACAGGAGCTGAAAGCACGATTAACAGTTTACTGAGCAGCTAGGGTTTCTTTGGTACTCTATGTGAGGCTTAAAAGATAAGATACTTCTGTGGAAGCTGCTGATTAATGAGAAAGACTATGTACACTTTTCAATCAGCCTGAAAGTTAAACTCTTTCCTAAGCACTAATAGTGAATATCCTCCTTTTGTTATTGTTTTAAGTTTTGGTCATATTGCTGAGGAAACTTCTCTGTGTTCATGACAATACAGTGCTGAAATACCAAATCCTATGTGGCAGGGTTTTGATGTAGGTGTTACAATCTCTGCAAACCTGATTTATGTCCTAAAGAAAATCCTAAACTCAAGATTGTTTAAATTTGCAATATAGCGAGTAAAGAAAAAGCAAGACAGAAATGCAACTGCAACACAAAATCACTCATAATACAGTAATTGTTATCCCCTCTCTCCCTCAACAAATACATAGAGCCATTTTTGTTAGTGTTCTTCATAGCATGCTCTAAAACTCCTGTGAACAACCTTTGGGGAGGCATCAAAGACTGAGTGTGAGTGGGGTGAGGGCTCTTGAAAGGCAATAGAAATTACTTTGTGAGGGTGCCTATACATGGTGCCTTATCCCAGCCATGGTGACTGTACTACTTCCCCACTCAAGAGTCGCTATTTCATGGTTATATACTGGCTGGCTGAAGGTGGCAATTTTAGTGTTTCAGGACTGTCAAGCTATCATATGAACGACCCTAATGTAATTTACACGTTCACATTTTCCATCGGCACGTGCATGTGTCATTGTAGCAACGGGAACTGTTTTGAGTCATAGGATAAAGTATTTGATGCACCCTTCACCCTATGCCAGAGCTTTCCTTATCAAGGTGCTCCCTGTCCTCCTTTTACCTTTGCAGGTAAGTGGTGGCAGCTCTTGCAAAATGTTGGAGAAGGCTGGGAGGAGCAGGTTCAGAGTTGTGGCATGGAGGGACACTTCTAGGGGTGACACATTTTCCACACCTTCCACATTCTTGCCTAGGGGGAACTGTTCTGTCTTCCTCCTTATAATGCCCTTCCACTCTTCTGAGATCTGTATCCCACCGAGAGTAAAATTCACTTCCTGTGAGAGAATGCTCTTTGCTTACTTGTCTAGTCACAAAGAGTGTTTTTTCTCTATAAAGACTACAATATTGCAATCTTTATAGTGTTAATATCTACAAGAAATCTCACGGTAAATGCAAAATACGCTTTGGAGGCAATGACGTATGCTATTGTACCCAAGAAGGGGAATGGGAATGCTGCTTAGCCAGTTATTCCACATTAAGCAGAAATTGAAAACTGGAGGCTAGAGACAGATACAAGAAGTCTAGCCTGAACATCTGCTCCCTGTTTCAAAAGGTCATGGTTTAACTTTTCAATATCTAGTCCAACAAAGTTTCCACTCTAGCCTTACGAATGCTGGTATTGTTACATTCCTAATCACTAGGGAAATGTGCTGAGAACAACAATATGAAGGAATCTGGGTGCTTTATTCTGCTGTAGAGGAAGAAAACAAAACAAAAAGATAACAGAACACAAAATGAAAGCCCAAACAGAGCTAAGAAAAAGAATATTGAATTTCTTCACCCTGCTAAGAGGAGATAATTCTAACATGAAGTTCAATTTTCTTTTTCTTGCTCAGTCTTTGAAAGTGGCCATGTCATGCAAAAGATAACTAGACCTCTTATTGATCTGGCCACATTAATTGTCTTTCTCTGTCTCAGTGCATCTCTTAATAAGGTGCTGAGCATATACTCATAAATCTAGCCTTCCTGCAGGGTGGCACTTTTCCTTGCACCATCATAACTGCCTCTTTTTTTTCCCCCTGAATTGCACCAATGAATAAGATGAAAGCATTGACTCAGCGCTGATCAGAATCAAAGTTACCAGGAATGGCAAGGTAAAATCTATTCAGGTACTGTGAGGTAATGTGGAACTCCCATTATTAACCTATTCTTGCACTCCCTGGGAGAGGGCAATACAGGTGTAACTCAGAAGGGAGTTGAAGGAAGGAGCAATACATTCCAAAGTCAGCCTCTGCAAGCATACTTTGAAATTGCTCAAGTTTGTGCCATGAGCCTCTATTAACCTTTTTCTGCTCCAATGTCTGAGAAAAGAATGGATCCTTCTTATGGATCATACATGGATACTTCTTATTCAACATTGATTTTTTTCTTGGTCTGAACACAGCTCAGCCAGAACAGAGCTTTGGGCTCATTATTGTTACTTTTGTTTCTTCGGTAGCGTAATAAGCAACATGCAGAAATTAGTTGGTGCATCTCAGAAAGCCCTGTGTTGTGTGCATTCTAGAGAGAATAAGGTGGCCAAAAAGGGGCATATCAAGCCTAGAAAATTTCTGAGCCAGTGTTGCTGTATTTTCATAGCACAGCATCAGTACTTGCGTTATGACTGCAGCAAATCCATGCCTAGAGGTTTACAAAAATAACATTAGAGAAAACTGTTGCTCTCTGAGAAGCTTGCTGCATATTCCATCTGGGTCTAGACAAACACCCCACAGAAGTCTGGTTTTATGGGGAAAAGCCATGTTAAAAAAAAAAAAAACCTTCTTTACTCTGACCCATGCCTTTCATGTGTTCAAGACTGTCTCTCCCAAGCTTAGTAACAAATGTGAGTGCTTACAGCTTTTTATATCTGTCTCCCCTATGGTACTTACTACAGTTAAGAAATAGTAGATGAATTTTGCATCTTGTGCAGCAATAGCAGTGTTCTTTATAAAACGAGAATTAAAATAGCACTGAGGCACCAAAAGAGCTGGTTAGACAGAGTGGGGGAAGCCCATGTCTAGTGGAATGGTTCAAACTACTGTTCTTTACCCATGAAGGTGTCTGAAATGTTGTATATATTTAAAAATATGTTATATAGAATTCTGCTGCTATACTTTAAAGGGTTGATTGCCTTCTTCATTTATGTGGTGAGTAGGCCCTGGCTGGCAGCAAGCTTTCTCACTCCCCTCCCTGCAGTGGGTTGGGGAGAAAATAGGAAGAACAAGAGCGAGAAAACTCATGGGTCAAAATAAAGACAGTGTGATCACTTACCAAGTACAATCACAGGCAAAACAGACTTGACAGGGAATTTAATTCGTTGCCAATTAATGTAAATTTTTAATCACTGAGTTTGCTATTTGGAAATTAAAAAAAAAAAAGACATTCAGATTACCTTTCTTCCCCCTTTCCCAGGTTCAGCTTCACTCCCAGGCTCATTTCACTCCAGACACCTCTCCTCCACCTGTGTTATCACCACAGGTCACACTCTGTCCCTCCAGTGTGGCAGTGAGCAGCACAGGGCTTGGGATCAGGATGTAGTGGTTTCTCTCTGCCTATCCTTTCTTCTCAACTCTTTTCCTCTGCTCTAGTGCTTGTCCTCCATGGTCTGAAATCCCTCCAGGGCAGGACCTGATCTGCCATCGAGCACCTCCTACTCCGCTGACCTTGTTATTCCTTCCTCTATTCCCTCCTCTACCTGTGCAGCTTTTATCCCTTTCTTAAATGCACTTTCCCAGAGGTGCCACTGTCTTGGCTGAGGGGCTCAGTGGTGTCCTGTGGTGGGTCTGTTGGAGCCGGCTGGTACTGCCTGTGTTCAGAGAACCCAGAAGAACAAAAGATTTGTATATTGTTTTTAGATGTTATCTCTAAGCCAGTGATATTTAAAATACATTTCATTTCAGCCTCATTTTGAATGTGAAGGAGCTGGGACAAGTTAGAAAGAAATCCACAGTGACAGGTATAGGCAGCAGTGAGGTTGATGCAACCATACTGCTGATCACTGCAAAGCTCTGTGAGCCCAGTGCTGTGCCAATCTTTCTGTACATCCTGTTGAGATGGGCATCACACTTTACTGAGGTATGTGCCAGGCTCTGGACCCGAGCTGGCTTGCATTTGGCTGATCTGAGAGGCAAGCTATGTGAACCTATGTCTATCTGCACAGTCTACTGTAGTCTAGCAAAAATGTTTTGACTAAACACATACCTAATGATTGTGGTAGAGAAAAAAATTGAACAGATATGTCTGATATTCTGGTTTATGCTTGGAGTACAAAGACTGGCTTTCCTCTTGTTAAAATATTTTTATCTGGATAAAGTGATTTTGAAGATACCCTGTTTAATTAGTGCATGGGCAGAGACAATCTGTTTGAAGAATAGTTGGCAGCCTGAGAGAGGGCATAAAGTTAAGAGTAGGTGAAGTAGACAAAAAATGTTGAAGAAATGTGTTTTCTTTGGAGGAGTGCTCCAAAATGCAGAGCCTTGTGGAGAGATGAGGGTAGCATGTTCCATGAAGGCACAGTATACTAGCTCTAAAAATATGCCATTGGTCACGTAGCCAAAAAGGTGAACAGCTAGCTTGGATTCTTGAGGATATTTGTCAGGAATTCAGAAAATGAAATGTTTGGAAGACAGAGGAACCATCTGAACTCACTGTGAAGCAGCAAATGTTCCAGTGCTATTTCTGGTTGAGTAGTACTGTATATTGGGGGAGTTTCTGTGAAATGGGAGGTGACAATTAAAAATCTTGGAATATGCATATTTGAAGTATGCTGTTTATGGAAATAACATATTTTCCATGCATTTAGCATTTAGTCTAATCTGAAAAGTGGCTGCAGTGTCTTTTTATCCCATGCATTATGTCTTCTACTTGGAAAAAAACAACCTACTCTGTTTCGGAAGGGATATATATCACCCCTGTGGCCTCAGCTTGGGATCTTAAGAACCTTGTTTGGTCCTTTTATTGTCAACAGTAATTTCAGAAAAATTGTGCCTGAGTTAATGACCAGAGAGAGAATAAATTATTAGGTAAGATAAAAGTCAATAAGACCACAGTGGAAAGCAAGGTCACACACATTGATGGAAGAGATGCATAAGAACTAAATTCCATTGGTAAAATGTTTCTATGAGAAACTTGGTTCTCACCCTCTTGACAGCGGAGCAGACTTACATTAGGTTGTTTTAGTTAATATGAGCAAGATGATGTCCTGTGCAGTGATGTTGCTTGTTTGGCACTTAACCACCTTAACAGTAAAATAATAACCTTCATTAGTAAATGGGATTGACCCCTCATAGGTTGTTATATGGTTAAAAATTCTCAATCTTTTCTTCTTAGATTTCTCCTTTAATCTTTTCCAGATTATCTCTAGGTGGAGGTAAATTGAAGCCTCTCTCATTAGCAGACACTAATTTATTTGTATTTGATGAATGTCTCACAATTATCTGCTTCATCAATGTGGAGAGAACTTATTGGTAAAAATAAACTAAAAAAACCCCAGAATATAAAAAACATCTCTTTCAGAAGTGTCTTCATTTTTCTTAAACCATTATGAGGTGAACTGCTAGTCATGGATAAAATCCTCTCTTATTGTTTCATTTTGACACCTATAGAAAATTCTGTATTTATGCCACAAAATGAGCTCAGAGGATGTGTTAGCCTGGCTGGAGTTGCTCAGCTGTTTGCCGGTGTTTAGCTTCAGATTGCAAGTATTATTTTAAACAAAAAGTTCCTTCAGCGTCAGAGTCTTAAATGCAATACTTGTTTGCTAGTAAAGCGAGCATCCAGCTGAAGAGTGTTTTCCACAAGGCTGTTAGAAGTTTATATACTGTGGAAACATTGGATATACCCAAGTTTTTTTGATAGACAGACCTATTCTACTGCAATGACTTGTAGTACCTGATGAGTTTATTTGGAGTCCTGTATCAGTCCTGGATGGTAAGACAAGGCCAGGTAGGAGAAGGAAGAGGTGGCAAGAAAAGCAAGCAAGTGGCAAACCAATTTTTCACCATGATGATCAGGGCATCAGGCTGGAAAACAGAGAGCAAAAGTATCATAAAAGGCATAAGAAGGCTGCTCCTACAAATTACCTTGTCCTGAAGAAAGAAACTTCTCTTGCAGAATTTATGGGTATTTTTTTTTCTTCTTGTGAAACTACCTGCCTAGTTTTTCAGACTCTGTAAGTCAAAGGCCTGAAGTATGAACCTTTCCAAATTTCTCAGCCATTGATATATTTTATATATTTGTATTTCTTTTAATAATGCCTTGGTACAGTGTAATAACTGCAATGACTTAGGCTAATCTTGCATTAATACAACTGCACCAAATGGGAATGTAAAGGCTACGTTTCCTTATTCCTGACAACCTGGGCAGCGGCAGTACAAAACTATGTTCTTTGTAGGAAAATAGCAAGGCCAACTGCATCTGTAAGGAAAATAAGCAAGCACTCTTTTTGTGATGTGTGATTACCACAATGTACGTATTCCATGAATAATGACATTTATGCCTTAGCCTTTTTTTTCATCTGTAGCATTTATACTCTACTGTGAATGGCCCCAGAACGCATCTCTAACTGTGAAAAGACCCCCTTTCACCTGTATTCTGAATTTCATGTGTCATTGTCCATTAAGGAATTCTGCTTCTGAATATTGCTTCTATGATCTTCTCAGTAGTTCTAAAAATGCTGTGCCTGATTCACCATTGCTTTCTGACTTCATTTGTACCAGTGGAAGAGTGAGAAAAAAATAGACCCTCAGCTGCTCTGCTTTTGTGTGGGTTACTGAGGTGCACAACAACCATGAGTCAGGCCTTTCTGCAGAGCCTCTATTTACCATCGGTACCATTTTACCAACAACCTTTGGTTGAATTTATCACTTATGAACATTTAGTACTGTTTTTTAAGCCATTTTTTCCGCTCCTTTTTCTACCATGAGACAAGACAACCCTGACACGTACTGAAATGCATTTTAATGTTGCTATGTGGGGACTGGAGGAAGGTTTACTATGCATAACTCTCCTTTACTAGCAGTGCTTGGCAGCTCCAAAGTACTTTTTGTGCAAGGATTCTCAGTGCTATACAGCACTCCATGTATCTGGTAACTGGTTGTGGAGTCTCCTTCTCCAGTGATATTCAAAACCTGCCTGGACGCATCCCTGTGCAACCTGCCCTAGATGAACCTGATGTAGCACAGGGGTTGGACTAGATCATCTCCAGAGATCCCTCCCAGCCCCTACCATTCTGTGATTCCACTGTAATGAGCTGCCTGCCATTTAATTTTTATGTACCAGGAAACAGGAGCATTTAGTAGAAGTGAATAAGTTACCTTGGCCAAACCAGTAAACAAAAAAGAACTTGGTTAAATCCTGGCCCTCTATGACAAGAAGCAACTGGGTCAATGTAAGACCCCATATAACATCCATGTGATCAGTTGCTTTCCCTTTACTACATGTAATGGAGTCTGAAATCCTGCCATTGTGAATGTATGTCCATAACTCTTAAAGATGCTAGATCATCCTTTAATTTTTTAGTAGACTGCTCAAAATGGCTCCCCATAAGAAGTCAAGTCAGGTTTTCTGTTCTTGTGTTGTTTTTCTCCTTGATACTTCAGTGGCAGCTTTTTCTGTGTCTTGTATTTGCTTAATCTTATTTATGGCATTATATTACTAATTGTATTTAACTATTTTTGTTCAGCCAGACACAGTAAACAATGCACAGACACAAAAAGAAAAATAATTAAGCATAAAGATAATCTCAAAGAGTTTCAGAACTAAAACTATTTCTGAAATACAGTATATTTATTCTGCTGGGTGACTTCTAAATGCCGAATATCGTAGGTCAGGTGTGTGCTTAACAAGGGTCAGACATTGCACCTCTGAAATAAGCGCTCACACTTTAGTGGAAGCGGTAGTACTGCTCACAAGCTGGTTAGATATTAACCAGTTCAGGCAATATCCCTTCTGTATATTACATAGATGACTTCTGAGACCTTATTTCCTCTTTAGGCAATGTCCTAATCTGAAATGAGATCTCATTTTTGGGTTAAAGGAGATGCTTGATTCTGAAAACTAATTTGGAAATATGTGACTTACAGTGATCTCCATGTTCTTTTTTCAGGATAAATACAGAATTTACACTGCCACTGTAATTAATCCACAGTAAGATTTCTAGTAATTTCCAGGTTTCTCATAAACCTCTATTGAATTTTCAGGTTTTTTTATGCCAGAAAAAATACGAAAGAAATCTGCCAGAGTCAGTTGTGTTAATTCAAGCTTGCATCAGTATTACTGGCAAAAAAATCTAAGTTTACATTAAGTAAATTGCGAGGAGTAAAATAAATTATCTAGGAGTGTAAAATGTTGCAAATATACTGCTCATATTTGTATTCAGTTTATAGCAGCCAGTAACACACATACTCTTTGTTCAAGAGCTTTCCAGTGTGGATTTACGTAGGTAATTTTATCTGAGATTGTTTGATATTTGACATAAATCCTTTATTTCTGGAGTAAACCAATAATATCCCTATCTATTTTTTAAAAGGAGATTTAACCTTTATATCTGTGAATGAAAGCTGGAAATCCTCAGCCAAGAAAACCCAAAGCATGAATTATTTCTACATAAAATCTCAGCATTTTAGAGGAAAACAAGGGTTTATTTTTATTTTAGTCTTGATCTGGCTTATCAAAGGCTTGGTGATGCAGGTGTACAAACACATGTACAGAGATGTGAATGCGCACTTTTTCTTGCACACTTCACCTGAACTGGAGTGTACTGAAGCCTTTCTGAAGCTCAGGACTGTTTTTCCAGGCTGTGTTTCTGATTGATCAGTAACTGCCTAGTGCATGGAAAATAGGAATTACAGTTTCCTGGGACCAGGCATAGAGGTTCACTATTACCTGGACAAGGCTCTCACTAACAGGCATGGAGGGTTGTTTTCTACCTAATAAGCTTGCAAAAGGCAGAAAGAGAAATATAAGGTGACACCAGCATGATCAGTCTGCCATTCACAAGGTGCACGGTCCCAGAAATCCACTCAAAAAAAATTTTTTTTTCTTTTGTTATTTCCTTTTTCTAGAAAAAGCAAGTGAGTCAAACAAAGATCCGGGTGATCTCCACCATCCTCTTCATCCTGGCAGGCTGTGTTGTCTTTGTGACCATTCCTGCAGTTATCTTCAAACACATCGAAGGATGGACAGCCTTGGAGTCCATCTACTTTGTGGTTGTCACTCTGACTACTGTTGGCTTCGGTGACTTTGTAGCAGGTGAGCAGCCTCAAGCCTAGGTGCTGTGCACGAGGGCCTTGGCTCTTAGAATTTGTTTTCTGGCTTTTTACAATGTATTATATTCCAGTGAAATGATGCCAGGTATTTCTGTTGGGGTTACTATACAGTAGGACACCAGGTTGATTTAAGGGCCAGGTGCCTTGTCATTTGCAGCTTACAAGCTTTCAGCAGCACAGATAACGCGAGCCTGGGAAGTCCTGATTATCCTTTATCATGCAATGAATTATGCACAAGTCAAATGACTTTTCCATTGAATTAAAGATTTGTGTTAGTCCATTAGGTCTCAATTTGAAGCTGGTTGTTGAAACAAGTAGCAAAAATGTTGAAGGGATGAAGATCTATGAGGTAAGTTGGAGCCATAGGGCTGGAGAAATCTCTGGTCATATCCAGTAGTGAGCTTCTACTACAGGAGCTGCAGCATTTCAGAAGCTGCATTTTGTTCTGTAACCTTGGCAGAAATTTTGACATTGCAGTTGCCCTGTTAAAGAAAACTCATTTCAGAAGAGAAAGACTAATGGTGCATCTCAGTGCTAGGAGGATTCTCTCCAAGATTAACACAGTACTAGCAGGAACTATAAATAGCCATCCTTATCAATTTCCAAAGAGGGAGTGAAGACTGTTGGCTGGAGAGATGAGAGATTTTTTTTTTTTCACTTTACTGCTTTGCTAACAAAAAGGTGGTTAAAATAAGTGGATTTTTTTTTCCCATTAGTGCATGACCCCTACACCTCATTCCTGTTAGTGGTCCTAATTAAAGGCATTAGGATGCCTCTGTTACGAACAGCCAGATTATGCTGCTGTTTTGTTACTTTCTATAAATCAGTGAAATATGAATGAGTTAAAAACATCAAATGAAACTACAGGGATATATAAAATTTTCTTTGCTGAAGAGCTTTTTTTATGGCATAGTGGTATAGGAGACATGAATTACTGAGGAAAAAGAGGCACTGAACAAAGAGAGCCCCAGATATGAAAAAACCCTGAGAGTTCAGATACAGAAGTGATTGTGTGAGCTTGGTCAATTTTAACCACTATCATGTGAAGAGAAGCTCACTGATATTCTGTCTTTAAAGTAGCTGTGTAAAATAAAAATAATTCATGATGTTTTTCTTAAGCATATCACATATCAGGATTGTTTTCTTTAATAATATAATAGTAAAAACACCCTGAATATTAAATTAAATTGTTCTAAACCCAACGTGATTCAGAGAATATAGTCCACAGCTGGATGGCTGCTAACAACCAGGATTTTTCAAAAATCAAATGGAGGACCCTGGATGAGAAAACCTCAGAGGTGATCTCATGATACAAGAGTTTAAGGCAGATGATCACCAGGAGATTCAGGTTTCATTGCTGGTTTGGGGACAGATTTTCTGTAACTCTTATTTTCTGTCACTTTAAACTCTCCATATCTCTGCCTCTTTGACATCAAAAGGAAAATACCACATTGCATTGGGCAAAACCTTATCAATGGACCTATGCTGATTTATTCCACCTAGAATGTCTCAACTCTTGCCAAACTGAGAAAGCTTTTGTACTACTGTTGGAAATACAACTGTGGATGGAGCCTGAAAAAGCAGAGTATCTGATAGGCTGAAAAAAATGGTCTCATACTTTATCAGTCGCCTGATCACTCTGTAAGACAGACCTAGACAATCTGCTTCATAGCAAGCTTCCTCAGGGACACGTATGATCAGAAGAGCCTTCTTGTACCATAGCAACAGCAGCTGCCACCTCCCATTGTTTCCCACTCTTAAAGACTGGAAAAAAGAGAGTGATTCATGTGGTGTACAGGGAGAGATTAATTTCAAAACCAGTATTTGGGTCCCTGCCAATTCTCAAATGTCTGGGCTTCTACAGGGATGTTTGATTACTGTACATACACTCATCTGAGTCTGGATAAAATTGAATAGTCATCGGAATGTCTCAGGTTGCAAAAAGCACAGGGGTAAATGCTGAACTATGTTGTCCAGTGATTTTAATGGGGGAAAAATCCTAAAAGCTCTCTGTAGTTATGCACAAATACAGAGTGGTATCTAGCCGGAGTCTACCAAGACCGGAGTCCAGGAACCATGCAGTCCTCTGCCCAAGTTCCCTGTTAGGCTTGCTCTTCAGACAGAGATTTACACAGGTGCCATCAAGGCTAGGGTTTCTCCAGCTGCATTGAGGGATGCAGCCTCTTAGGCACCCTCTCTTCAGTTCAGGGCTGTGCCTGCCTCTCCCTGTGTCTCATGATTACAGTGCACATAGCACTGTGATAGGTCTGGGGGTCTCAAAAGTGAGGTTGTGGTTGAATTATTTTGTAAAGGTATTCAATTCTACGGTAGATAGCAGCCTGGCTGCTTCTGCATTTGTTTTAGGCTCTTCATTGGTCCATTAGAGTTGCTAAATGTCCCATGTACTTGTTTTACCAGCTCATCCTAAAACATTCATTAAAACAATATAGGATATTTGTTGCTTCATTTGATCCATAGCTCCTCTGAAGTCACTGGCCAGAGAATGCATCCTTATAACGGATACCCAAGCAGACGGTATATCCTTATTATCAGGGCTGATGCAGAGTCAGCTTCCTGTCAGATACCCTCCAAATTATTGGAGAAGACAAAGCTACTTGTCTTTCTCCTGCACACAGGTCTCTGAATTCTGTAGTTAAAACAAAAAAAAAATCTGGGAACTCCATAACCTGAGCAGGTGCTCTGCAAAGTTGCTCAACTACCAGGTTGCAGGCAGTTCAGAATAAGGAAAACTAGCTGTATTAAAGTTTTTTCTTAGGTATGTGTTCAGACTGTTGCAAGAACTATCAAAGCAGGAATTTCAGACTTGCTTCAGAGTATGAGCAATGTAAAGAAAAGTGTTTACTCTGGCAGGTCACATAGCAGCAGAAAAATAGGTAACTTTAAAGAGTCTTAAGAACAGACTGTGTTCCTCCCCTCTGACAAGCCTCTTGTCTATTATAAGAACTACAGTGGTGTTGGCAAAAGTCAAGAAATAGTTTCAGGAATTTCTCAATATTGCAGATATTTTGTCATCATTTTGGCATTTCATGCTTCCTAAGCATAAGTTTGTGCTTATTTCAGGAGGAAATGCTGACATCCATTACCGGGAGTGGTATAAACCCTTAGTGTGGTTCTGGATCCTTGTTGGCCTTGCCTATTTTGCTGCTGTCCTTAGTATGATTGGAGACTGGTTAAGAGTCCTGTCCAAGAAGACAAAAGAAGAGGTATGACTACTAATTTCTTAGTGGTTTGTCATTTTCTAAGAGAGATTTATGTGCCTGCTTCTTGTTTGTCTAAAGAAGGATGCTCCTGTGCATTACTAATGCTCAGTATTCCCTGTGGCTTACTCCACTGGCTGCCTTTGGTATCCAGTTAGCTCTGATCTTTAGCTCCTTCACAAAGGGAGGAAAAAAAGCAACAGGAGCAACCTAGGTGGTTACACTTCTATCAGTACTACCAAATACACAGAACACATCAGTAGGATTGCAGTTATGGACTAAGAGGCCAGCCTTCACTCTGAAACTAGTTACAAAATTGTGATAAAAATTCCAGTGTTTTTTCTTTATAAACTGGAGGCGCATAGGCTTTGAAGACATTACTTGGTTCTCTTCATGCAGCTGGAAACTGCCTTTAAACCCTGGGTTTTTAATTGAGTTTTCTCACCTTTCCCTATGTCAGGGAATATGATTCTGAAAAAGAGTTGAGATTCAGTCCCCTTACCGAGTACCATATTATTAAAAAATGAAGAAACTCAGTAGTCAGCATCAGCTAGAACATGATTAAATTCACTCAGAACATGCCCTTCATGATTCAAAGACAGTATTGTTAATGCTTCACTCAAACAAGAATGGAAAACAGAAGGCAATTGCCACAGCTCTAGACCTGAAGCCTGTTGTGGAGGACATTTATATAATTTCAATTTTTAAGGCAATCGTATCCTCCTCTATTACTACCAAAGCTAACCTAGCAGGGTTTGCCAAAGAGTATAGCATAGATGGAGTTTGGCAGAGGGCTAGTGCTGTTTATCATTTATGAAGGCATCTGCACTACCTGAGGCCCAGTGCATCCTCTGTGCATCTCCACAAATAGAGGACTTCACAGAGTTTGGCTGTCGTCAGCAGACACCTATAGGTGGGAATCTGATCTCTCACGGTGAATGTGAGATGCTTGCTGCCACAAGCAGTACAGTCCTAAATGGACAGCTGCTTATCTGGCCTGAGGAAGCAAAGATGACTTCCTTGTGGATTGCTGAATGCAGAAACTGAGTTCTGGCTACAGCATCCCAAGCAAACAATTGACTTTGGTGGGCTCCTGCAGAAATTGTGCTCCTGAATCTGTTCTCCTTTAGCTGAACTTTGGAAAATGCCTTTGTGTTGACTGAGATATTGCTTGGCCATTTATCTTATTTTTTTCTTGTTTTGGAATAAATATTTATTCAATACAGCAGCCATGCAGGTCCTCTATTCTTAGCTATTCTGCTCTCAGGTGCAAAGTAGTAAAACAGAGCAAAGCACTGAGACATGCTCCTGGTGTCCACACAGAATATGCGTTGACAATTCCTCCAGCTGACTTTAGAGGGCGGTATTTGGACAGTTATGCAATGGAAACCTCCATTAAAGACAGCTAGCGTGTCCCTGGATCAGTCAGAGGTCAACCTGAAATTATCTAATAGGTATTTCCAGTGTTAATTGCTCTGTGGCACCAAACAGAACCTTCAGTGGGACTGAACAGCTCCACCCATGAGCAGTATGGGAAAATCCATCACTGTATTGCTGCTGGAGTTTGGGTCCAGATGGATGCACTGAAGCTGGGACTGGCCTCTAGTCCTACACCAGACAAGAAAGCGCTTGTGCTACTCTTCTGTAGGGAAGACTGTTGCTTTATTTTTCTTTTTCTTTTTGTTTTTTTTTTTAAATTAAATTATCTTTCTTGTTGTTGTAAAGGTTGGAGAAATAAAAGCCCATGCAGCTGAGTGGAAAGCGAATGTGACGGCTGAGTTCAGAGAGACACGGAGGCGGCTCAGCGTGGAGATCCATGACAAACTTCAGCGGGCAGCCACTATCCGGAGCATGGAACGCAGGCGCCTGGGCCTGGACCAGCGAGCCCACTCCTTAGACATGCTCTCTCCAGAGAAGCGCTCTGTCTTTACTGCCTTGGAAACAGGACGCTTCAAGGCCTCATCTCAGGAAAGCATCAACAACAGGCCTAACAACTTGCGCCTTAAAGGGTCAGATCAGCTCAACAAGCACGGGCAGGGGGCATCTGAGGACAACATTATTAACAAGTTTGGATCATCTGCTAAGATGACCAAAAGGAAAAACAAAGACCTCAAAAAGACCATCCCTGAGGATGTTCGTAAAATTTATGAGACCTTCCGAAACTACTCCTTGGATGAAGAAAAAAAGGAAGAGGAGACAGAGAAGATGTGTAATTCTGAGAACTCTTCTAGCACTGCAGTCCTGACCAACTGCATCCAGCAGCACTCAGACCTGGAGAATGGAGTGATCCCCAATGAAACCAAAGAAAGGGAACATGAAAATAAAGCATTACTTGAAGACAGAAATTAAATGTAAAACATGCTTGACTTGAATTAATAATGTTAGTGTTTTTATATACATATATATATTAAGACACGTGCCTTATACAGACTCCTTATTCAGTCTGAATTATATAGCATCGAAGAATATTTCACTGTGCCATAAAGACTCAAGCTTGCTCTGCCAAAACAATTCAGGAACACAGCACTGCAGAATGGCAACAGAAAGCTACGCACATGGAAATTTCAGCCTGTATAAAATTACCAGGACAAGACACAAACGAAGAGACTGAACCATGGCAGTATCACCACAGTGCTGCTGCCGTGGCATAATAGGAGACAAAGGGCAGCTATGGAAGAAGAGTGTTCAAGAGCAATGAAAAAGAGTGTGTCTTTGTAATGGAGTATGCAACCATAAAGCCTTCCCCTGGTGATTAAAAAGAGGAGAAATGATTGGAGTGAACAAGAAACTTTCAGTAAGGCTTAGTTTATGTTTTGGCACGTGATCCAAGCTAGATTTTTTTTCTTTTTTCCATTTTTGAGTCAGATGCATTATCTTTCTAAACTCCAAAAGAATGTCCATGGACACAGCCACCAGCTGGGTGCTGGTTTCAAAAGTCAACACAGACATATTTAAGGGTCAGATTGCTGTTTCTGTTAAAAAAAAAAAAAAAAAGAAAAAAAAAAGAAAAAACTGTGGGTATTTAACTTAAGCAGTGACAAAATTTTAAAAAAAGTAAAATAAAAAAAAGGAAATTTTCTCATGTAAGAAATAATATAAACAGAGCAAGAAAGTGCATATGAAGAAAATGCAACATCTCATGCAATGTTGTTTAAAACAAGAGAAATATTAATTTAATGATATTTGGCTGTAAAACAGTGGGCCAACTGTTTTTTTTTAAAGGATTTCTCATTCACACTTTTCACCACTAAATAAAATCTTTAAATTTTAGTGCTGTAAGACTATGAAGACAGAAAGAAAGCTATAGCTTTTGCATGTCAGCAAACTGCTGTTTTCTGTAGCTGAATCTGAATTTTTTAAAACAGACATAAGAGCATATATGCTATTCAAATGAGGGCCAGGGCAACCACAGAATCTCAGGGCTCTCTGCCCATTTTGCTGGGTTTGGATTTAGACATGAGCTGCAGTCATAATCTCAGAAAAAAAAAACAAAAAGGAAAAAATAAATTTAGGAAAATAAGTTAGAAAAATATGGTGGTAATCCTTTAAGTGCTTATAGCTTTAAGTGCCATTAATGCTATCATATTTTGTAACTTTTTAAACATGTATTTGGAATTGTTTATTTCCTTTCAGGTACTGTCTTTGTTTGACATTTGCTATCTCTTTTCTTGATAAAATCTAAACCAGAGCTTTCTGCATTTCTGGACTAAAGTGAAATGTAACCAAACTGTGGGCTTTTTAAAAAAAATCTTTTTTGGTGTCTGGACATATGGGTATAAGAAAGACCAATGTCCTTAGACTTCACAGTAAAAATATTCCAGGAAAAGGCTGCAAAGTAATTAATGGGAATTGCAAAGCACACTAAATTTTGGTAGCCTCAGCCTGTGGGCTACTATGTTCACTATTGCAGATAGAAGATTTTGCATGCTGGAAATGAGATAGACATGATTGCACCAGCAATGCTTTCCTTACACCTTCACAAAATCCAAAGTAGCCTGCAATTCAAACTGTAGGGTTACAGATAAAGTATGCATGGATGTAGATGGCAGAGACATAGTGAGTCTTACAAGCTAGTCAAACTTAGAGACACTGGCAGGTCGTACAGACACAGGCTTTTGGAATTGAGTGCCCATGTCTGCACACACAGAAATGCATGCTTCATTTTCTGTTATAGTTTCTGAAATTTTATGCCCAATGAGCCAACTCAGAATCTAGTCCCTGGAATACATGATTGCCATGGCTATGAATAGAAGCATGGCAATGCAAATGCAAATTTTGAATATGCCTATTTGCATATCTAATTGAGTATGCAATTTGCAGGAGTGAGCCCGACACCACTAGTGCAGAGGAGGAAAGGAGTTCTTCGTATGTTCTGTCTGCTGGTTGACTTCACTTGAAATATCAGATTATCTTTCCAACCTCATTATTTGTCTGAAAATTAAGGATGAAAAGAAATGTTTGAAAAATTTGAAGTCATTTGCAATTGCTTTAACTCAATAAGATTCAACAGAAATTCAATTCTGCTTAGTTCACCAATGAATCTCTTGAGGTGCAGGGCTGTGCTCTGGCTCTAGCTTACTGGAGATGGGGCAGCAAGCCCAGTCCCCAGGGAAGGTTTCATCTGACTCCAGAGTTGCTGTGGCTCCTGAAGGCTTTTGTGCCACTCAGCCCAATGCTCTACTTCACAATGACACAGATGGCAGTTTGTGGCCATCCTCCAATCCCATCCTTCTCAAATCACAGGCAAACACCAGCAGAAAGCAGATCTGGTTTAGCGTGGGAGTCCTTTAGCCCTCCTGTTGCCCCTGGCTTTAGGCAGGCCTGGGATGAAGTCCAGCCTCTGGTGCCACATGTGAGCAGATCTTCTGAAGTCTCACTCAGAAATACAGTGAATCGTGTTGTGCTAATTCTGTAGTGCCTGGATACATGAAGCATACTTGGATGTACTAAGGCTTTATGTTGTTCATACCTGGGGTTTTATTGTGGTCTGGCAAGAAGTTAGGAGATAAAGCTACAATTTAGATTTGCTTTTAAATTCCAAACAAAGTTCAGAAGAGCTCAGATGTGATTTTGGCCATGGGAATTAAAGTACTGCCTAGTTATACCATCCTGCATTTTGCTTGTATGAATGATCAGGC
The DNA here is from genome assembly GCA_033124195.1 of Coracias cyanogaster. NCBI lineage: Eukaryota > Metazoa > Chordata > Aves > Coraciiformes > Coraciidae > Coracias > Coracias cyanogaster. The sequence goes on along the minus strand of JAVSBS010009419.1, from coordinate 42,388 downwards.
ATATGAAAGCATCTCATCAGACTCCGAAAGCATGCAATGCATACAGATTGTGCTAACAATTCTGCTTGGTTACCAAATGCCAAACCCAGCATCATGCATGCAGTGTTATTTGTTCCTCAATGGAGTTCTTGCAAGAAACACTTGCCTGTAATGGAAAAGTCCTGCACGGCTGCACAGGCAGCTGTAAGGATATGCGGGATGCACTTCCTGTGTGTGAAATACAAAGTTTAGTCACAGGCAGAGCATGTCTGCTGATTCGGGTCAGGGAAGGGCAAAGTCTGTCTTGTAGAAGTTCTCTGTGTGAGCAGGGAGTTGGACAGTGGGCAAATCATGGGAAACAAACCATCATGGACAAAGTGACAGAGGAGGGAAAGTTTAGTGACCAAATTCAGAACTGTTTGCTCTGATGACATAGAATGACAATGCAATCTTGGCATGTTCTTTGTCTCTAAACTTTCTGAGTTCTTGGTCTGTTCCCTGTCCAGATTCTAGCTGATGGTGTGTGTGTGTCTCACTCTGGTTTCTGTCTGGCTGTGCCATGCAGGAGTCCCTGGCTGACATTTTATCAGCTGTGCCTTCAGCAGCTGCTGGTTTGGGGTATGATAGTTTCAGGGACAAAGGGTGATGCTGAATAATCTCCCAGTGAGCTACTGAACAGAATATTTAACGACCTTTTACATGAAAGCAAACTGCTCTCTTTCATTCCCACCTATTTCTGCGTGTGAAACTTGCTGAGAAAGCTGCCAGTCTGCTACTGGAGTAAATACTTTCTCCTGTATGATTGCCTATGAAATACCTCAATATATGTAATTTTTATTACAAAATGGGAAATGTAAGTGGTGTGTTGCATAGGGGGCCAGGCAGAAATGTCTGACAACTAAAATGACATTTTAGTATCCTAAATGACTTTTCCCCTTGTAAAGACCATCTCTTGGTTTTAATTGTATAAAACACCTTGGAAGAGAACCTCAGTTCAGAAATCAAATGTTTTTATGGCTAAAATTCTCATCCTTTGGCATTTAATAATACTTACGAAAACCTTGTGATGCTATTTCTAGTGAGGCTGTTCCACCATTATTGAAAGTTTTAGAAAAAGATTGTCTGAGCCATATCCAAAATTACTTTCTCTAAATTACATGCTTTCACAGCATCCTGAAAACAAAAAGTCAAATAAAAGGGTGGCTTACTGACTTTAACTCTCAGATCCCGCCCTGAGCACAACATGACTTGACATGGGAGTTGGAACCTGAAAGAACAAAGGAAACATGGATTTTTATTAGCTGCAGCCCTCACATGTAGAGAATGACTCAGCTTTTGTTTTCCTACAGCTTTAAGCTCTGCAGTCCCACTTCCTACTGTCTTGTGTAGGAGAATTCTGTCGTGCTCTTTTGGGGATGCTCCCATTAACCATCGCTGAACTTGTGCAGATTTTGCATGAGTAGTTTTGAAAAGGTTTGTAACTCAATCCATGTGGCAGTCTCTAAATTTCATTCTTTAATAGGAAACATTATTTCTAATAAATGCTATGAGAAATGATCGTAAATAAAACCCCCAGTGATTTATATTACTGAAATCTGATTTTGGTTGTTGCTGTGAAATTATAAATCATCAGAGCTTTAGCTGTCTGGCTTTATGATGTCTCTAGTACAAGTCTGCTTCTTGCAAAGCCATTAGTGGGCAATGCCAGAGACTTTGTGCAGAATTCTCTAACCCACAATAAATTAAAGCATGTCTGTGAGTTCAGGGTGTTAAAAACCTTGTCCTTAAACCCCCTGCATTTTCCTGAAGCATTTGAAGAATCTATGTTTATGCTGTACATGGGCTGTTTGTTTGCCAGCTTTGGTTTTCTCAGGGGCTTATTTGTGTTGTCAGGTTGCATGATGTCTGCTAGTCTCACTTTTTCCATCATCCACTAAAAATAAGTAACAGGCAAAGAAAGACTAAGCATTATCTTATGTTGCGCACTAACCTAGAACAAGAAGTCTTCTACTAAACAGATATGAATTTAAAAGGTGGCTGGGAACTGCATTAGTCCTTCCTGTACACCTATTTGTTTGGAATGATTTTCTGTATTACACAGGCCAAAATCTGCACCCATCAAATCAGTGCAGTAAAGTGGAGCTAGCTTGTTATTTTTAAGCTTTTTTAGAGCAAAGACTTGCTGTTTTAACTCATCTCTACAGTGCCATTTACATTTACTGGGATGGCATTGCATCAATACTAAATACAAGTAAGTCCAGCTTCAGATCCACTTCCCTAGGCAAATAAGTATCAATGAAAATGCAAATGCAAATCAACACAAATCTATGAAACTCAAATAAAGGCTTGTAGATTAATGTATGAAACTAGCTGCCTGAAATATATCATCCAAAAATGCAGATCTGAAAATTCCTTTAGGTTGCCTGATTCTTCCTGAGGTCCCCATCTCCTTTGCTACCAGTAGCAGTTAAGTTCCTTTATAGTACTGCTGATCTGGATGATGTGTTTTTTCCTCTTGCCAATACAACTGAAGTACATAATGATGTTAGACTCTTGTTGACTAATGCTTTTGAAATCAAACACTGAGGAAGCAGTTGTGAAAGCTAATTTGGGGGTGTCCTGATGTAGCCAGCACATGCTGGGTGAGCTGCATCATGCTGGGTTGAGAAGGTCACTCTAAAGGCAGGTCTTATCCGCAACATTGGCGAATTCTCAGAAACTGGTTGAAGAAAGGTGCCATGAGAATGCGTGCAATGCCCACCCTTCCCATGGCATGTGTAATCGGTCCTTGCACACAGATTTAGTGGTGACACTCCCTTCCCCACCAAGCAGGTAGATGTGAACTTCTGTGCTTCCTCATCTCTGGTAACAGGTCATGTCCAAGCTGAGTCTTATCACTAGGAAATGCCAGTGCTGCTGCTTTTGAGGGAAAGCAGACATTTCTCTAGCAGGTGGCCTTTTGAGGCAAATAGGATTTGCTTTTCTTGGCTGAACTCCTTGTGAACAAATCACAGGCAGGTGATGTTTGGCATGTGAGAGAGAATATTTTAGTCTCCCAAATATATTCCACCCACACACACTTGTGAGAGCTGGGTGCTTAAGAAGGAAAGCTTACGGTGCCTATTGCAAGATGTAAGCCAAATATACCAGCTTTCAGCCTACCATTTAGCAGTTTCTTAGATCCTGGAGTCATGTAGTAGCTATAATTAGAAAAAGGCAGGATTTGTATCTGGATCACAGCTTCCCCAAAATTTGAATTTATTCAGGCCAGTGTTCCAACGTAGTTTTAGACTGATTTTTTTTAAAGTTCTAATAGAATTTGATCTGGACCTTTTGGACAGGGCTGAGAAACCATGTTTAATAATTTTCAGCCTTGCATTTGAAAAAAAGCTTTCTTAAAATTTGGGGAAACATTTCGGTGGGATGCTGATTTATTATTGTTCCTGATCAAATTATAGTATAAACAATCAGTAAATCCACTTGCAAGAATGTTCTATTTTCTCTCTTGTCTCTGTCCCCCTCTCTCTCTGTAAGATTTTATGGTGCTTTAGAAAGGCATTTTCAGAAAAGGGACGATTTCATAGATGTTATTACCAGGGTACAGAGCAGAATGTGCTTGTACCATCTTGATAAGTTTTGCTGCTAATGTCTTTATTTTATGATGTAATGTTTTACAAAGATGGGGAAAAAAACTGCAACAAAGACCTTCTGGATGATTAAAATGCTTTTCCTGTTGTTTTTTTTTTTCTCTCTCTCTCTGGTGTCGTATCATCCAGCAAGGGCAGAGAAGCTGTAATTAATCTTCCTTTCTGTGTATCCCTGTGCAAAGAAGTGCATTGCAGGTAATCTCACTGTTGCTGGATCTTTGTGCTTGTTTTTGCCCCTCCTACCTTTTCAGTTCACAGTCCAGATTGCAGTGTTTTCTGGCTCTCTAATTTGGGGAGCAGTGGTGCGGGGCTGGTTTCAAAAGAGGCACAAACTTCCAGCCATACATCTACTCATACTGAGCTGTGTTTCTGTATCTGGTGACCAGTCAGTAGAGGAGCAAAAAGCAGAGCTTCAAGGAGGGTTTGTCTCTCTTCCCTAGCCTCCTTCATAGAATTTACTTGCCAGCATGTCTGGAAGAACTCACTAATGTAAAGAGGAGGGGGGAAGTGAAGCATTTTGAGCTTGGGAAACACAGACATGGTTGAGGTTGTCTTTTACTATGAATTCTTTTGACTCTTTGCAGCTTTTTCAGTGTCTTCATATTGTCAACCTTCTATATGAGGCCTCAGTTTCCCCTGCTGCCTTGTTTTTCCATCAACTTGGGAAGCTGCAAGGCTGGCCACTCACAGTGCACTCACAGAGGGTGCAAATTCTTGAACTACAGTTCCTTTGTCAGCAAATGGGGAAGGACAAAAAATTCGTGCAAGCATGGTTGATACTTCTGTGTGGTGTATGTAGAAACCCGTCATGGCTGAGTCTTCCCTTGAATTTGAGGGGGGGGGGGGGGGGGGGAACCCT
>JAVSBS010009419.1:11579-24539 GCA_033124195.1 Coracias cyanogaster | reverse complement strand
ACAATAGAAATAAATTAGTTCCTTGCTAGATTTAACAAAGAAACATTTTGACTCTGCTGCAAATAGCAGGAGCTGGAACTTCAGAAGGTTAACACACTGATGGTGAATTTTTAGTGCTAAAAAAATACAGCAGAAGGAATTTCAGGATGGCAAGAAATCCCTGTAGCATCTTAATAATAGCTAACATAAGTAAATAAGAGTAGACCTAGAAAGTGGGGGTGAGGGGACTGTTACAGATCTGGAAGACTACATATATACACCAGCTGATTGGTGCTAAGAAGGAGGACAACTCCAACCCCAGAAATCTGCACTCTGCTTGGCTTGCAAAGCCATGAGGAAGTGCATGTGGCTGCACTGTCCCTGCTCTTGTTACCGGTGCTACAAAGGGAGAGCAGCAGGATACACATCCCTGCTGCTGCACACCTACAGCCATGTGTGTAGACGTGCTCAGGCAGGTCTGAATTTCCATGTGTCTTGCACAAGATACATTCCCTTATTCTCTACTATAATGACATATGGGATCAATTTTAGTATATATCTTTTCCCTCAGCCAAAATTTTATCAGGGTTAGACACAGTCTCTTCCTTGGGAAGCAACACAAATTATGAAAGCATGTAAATGTGCTGCTCTGTGGAAAGTGTCTTCCTCATGGGAAGCTCTCTCTGCTTGCGACTCCAACTAAAGTTTGATAGTAACAAAAACATAAACTACACTTTGAAATGTTAGTTTCCATCACTCTGGACTGTCATAAGTATTTAAACCACTTGGTTTTTATTGGTTATGTTAGGTTTTGCCTGAACTCTGAAGGAACTGCCTGCCCTGAACAGACTCTAGGCTGGAAAGCCTACAGCAGCCAAATGACAGTCTTCAGAGCTATGCATTAACTGTGGCACTTGCCTCCCCACATCTTTGTTTACTTTTCCATGCCTCTGACTACCATCAGGGTGTTATGAATAGCAAGATACTACAAGGAGAGAGAAGGTATAAGAGTGTAAGATAACTAAAAGGTGGGAAAGTGAGGTGGGGGATTCATTTAGAGTTTGGGACATCTGTGATTAGAAGCCTTCATCAGGTGAGAGTTTAGATGCCCAGCTCATGTTCCATGCTATGGAGAGTACTGAAGTGAGAAGCCAGTAGGTGTCTGGTTAGGTCCTGGTGATATAAATTGCTCCGTTGCTTGTGCTTGCTGGGTATTCTATGGCCATAATGTGGTCTGCTCCAGCAGACACCTAAAGGTAGGTGTCCCAGTCAGGACCCACTGCCTGAGACCACATCCCATCAAGGCTAGCTTGGCAGGCTGCCTCTTGCCAGCTATGGTGAAATTTCATGTCAGCCAGCTCCTTTGCATGCTCTCCAAAACCACAGTAGGCAGCCAGGCCCTCACTCACCAAGGGATGGCCACAGTAGGCCTGAACACACCTTTCCAGCTCCACCGTATTGCTCACATGTGCAAATGGAAGAGGAAGGGCAGGGCTGTCTGACCTCAGGGAACCGAGCTCGCTGCACTTACACAGGGCTGGGAAAGGCAGGGCTGTAACCACACTTCCTCTGCAGCCCACACAGCTCCTTGGTGCTTCCTCTGGGGTAGGCAGGAGGAGACCTTCGCTTACACCATATTTAGCTCTGACAGTACTAGCTGCTCTCCTTTCCTCCCTGCAAAGGTGCACAGGGCTGTCTGCTGGTCCAGGGGAAGGAAAGAGGACAAGGGCAGGATCAGCTCATCGCTCCTTTGTTCCCCTTGTGTGAATTAAAGAAGTTTCTTTTCCTGCTCTCTTGTCATTGCTTGTTTATTGGTGGTTTTTTTTTTTCCTTCCCTTCTCAAAACATTCAGGGTCTTTTATCACAGTTCTCAAGTGTTTTCTGTGTATGTGTGGTGTGGATTAGAAAGGGCATATGAGTGTGGGAAAATCAGATAGACCTATGAGCTGGCAGTGCTGGCAGGAATGAGGGAAGAGTGCCAGTGTGTGGGTTAGCATGCTGTATGAGATAAGTGGGGAGGGACAAAACTGGTAAGGTTGCAAGACAGTTATACTTTGTCTGATGGAAAAGTTGACATCTGAGAAGATATTACAGTACAAAGGACTCGTGCTATAGGGTGTGGTTGTTTTTTGGTTGAGTGTTTTTTCCAGAGGGGATGGTGATTTCATAACTGTGTTCTGCAATGACCAGTGGACAAGGGATTAGAATTTATGAGAGATTTGGGTTCTAGTGCTGTGAGCAGAGACAAAAGGCTGGTCTTTCTGAAATAGTAAATACTGGCATGTTCATCCTCCCTAGATGTGGAGGTGATGGAGGAAATTCATGAGCCCCTAAAAATGGAGATAATATTGCAACTAGAATCTAGACAGGTCTGATAGCTGAAATGCAATAATTCCCAATATATAATAAATGGACTTTTGAAAATATGATGAATATTTAGATTTGAGAAAGAAAACTCTCATCATATTTTTCCTGTTTCAAAATACAATCAGGAATGTAGATGCCTTTATGGAGGTAAGGTAATCTTGTGATTGCTAAACACTGCTTTTCTCCATTTTTTTCATGCAAGTGAGATTTTTTCATAAACAGAAAATAATATTTCATTTTCTTTGAAATATAGAAACTCATTGTAAACAGTAATTACTTTGGATAGACCTATTTGAGATTTCTCCTAGGAGACCCACTTTGGGGGAAACTCACGTGACTCAAGTGTTGCTAGAAATCAGGTGTTTTGCAAGTTATTAGAAGTAGGTACAGGTGTATTATAAAAGAAAAAACCCCTCCAAACTCTTCCCAAGAGAATTGTGGAAATATAATAAACTCTTGCTTTTTTGGTAGAGTGAACCATTATGGAGGAACTCTGTGTACTGAAACAATCTTTCTTAAAAATTCAATAAAGGGCAAAGGAATTCTGCTTGAATATGTTCATTACAAGAAAGGAAATGCTATTGTATTTGTTTCAGCTTAAAACATTTAAGAAAAAACTTCTATGCTTGAAGTTACCTACATACCACCTATTTTCTTCAGGTAACCTGCCCAAAGGAATTAATGGGCCTATAGTTTCAGATTCATGTTCACAGCTGTGATATTCAAGGGCTTTTTGCCTCATGACTGCTAATCAGTTTCTTTAAAGATCTTGACTTATTTTTCCTAGTCCTCAGGCAGTTATTAACCTATTTCCAAGCATCTTCTGTTTGTCAAAGCTGAAATACTGTGCTGATCCCAGATACAAGCTCCCAAACTAAAGGAGTCAATGTCCCTTTTCCTCCCAAGTATCCCATAGAACTGATTTTATGGGAAATTATGGAAAATGTTAATCATTGAAAACAGCAAATCAAAACCCCAATATTTCATTAATGAAATGCTCAAGGTAGTATCACATACACACTTAACACATGAAGGTAAGTATCTTCTTGTGCTGTTTGGTAGAATATGTTGTAGACTTCCCCTTGGTGCTCCTCAAGTAGACTTGTATGTAGCACATGGTAGCCTAAGAGGGCATCAGTCTGGGTGTGATTCCTAGTCCTATGCTCTTGGTAAAACTTCTGATGTGCAAACCAGGTCTGAGGAGCCCTTGGGGAAGTGGACAGAAATATATATCCTTGATGAAAGCTTCCTACTCCTGCCCATCCATTCTTCCAAGCTGTTCCTCAACCCAAATAGGGATTGGACTGCCAGAAGGAATAGATATATACAGAAATAATATTTCTCATGTGTGTAATAAATTACATTAAAATCAACTCAAGATATTATAATATATATATAACGTGTACATAGAAGTGTCCAAAGTCGTGCCTTGGTATAATTTCTCCCTGAGTTTATCAAGTGGTTGCATAGATGACCATTACTTTGCCCAACTAATAACAATTTCGATCAAATTCTTATGAAAAAAGTGCTTGAAAGACCACAGTAAAACAAACAAACATATGTCCCCATGCCCCAAGGCTTTCCTGAATGGTGATTCATTTTTATATTTACTTTGATGAGCATGTATTCTGCTTTTACTAATGACCAGGAAAAGGAGGTTTTGGGAAGAATTAATTATTTTGTGGAGATAATGATGTGTCCATTCATCTAAGCTGGTAGCTAATTCCCAGGAAGTGGATTCACAGTACTTAAACACTAGTCATATAAAATTTAAATTAAAATGACTATGGGAAATGTAATTCAACATGAGTGGCTGTGGGTCAAGTCCAGCTGAACTGCATTCTAAAGATTCATTTGAAAAGTCCTGTTATGAGCACATGTTCCTGGCATACTCACAAAGCCACAGATTTGTTACTGTGGCTGACATTTTCATAAATTTGCAAGCTTAGGGCAAACAGGTACAGCTAGTTTTGGTATGATGTAAGAACTGAAATACAGGTTACCCTAGTTTAACTCAACCAACAGGAACTGCATTGTATAGACACTCCTGCAATGACCTTGCTAATAATCCTCTGCATTGCGCATGACTTTTTAGCTGTATCAAAAGCAGCATATTAAATATATCTTTTGAGATGAAATGGTAAAGAAGTCTCTGTCTTAAGTGGTGGATGTTATAGTTTCAAGAACTGCTGTTCTTGAAAACTGCCTCTGACATTTGTGTAGGTTTTATGTATACATGTCTTTTTTTTTTTCTATGAAGCCTGTTTTGCTCACCTTTGAAAGGAAATTTTCTAGCAGTAGGACACTGATTCTTTCTCCCTCCTTCAAAAGCTTTGTTCTTTGTTGCTTGTACAGTTTCTTTTTTCACACACACACAAAAAAAGTGGCGATTATACCTCATTGCTCCTTTCTTCTGCACTTCCCATATGATGGTATATTGTTCACAGCCCAGAAAAAAATGGCTTGTGCATCCCCTCTGGTGGAACAGAGGGATATCATTGCAGAATGGAGAAGAAAGATTAATCCCAGCTCAGTTCCAGACCACCAGTGTGCTGACACAAGGTTGATTAAGAAGAGTGCTACAGTAACTACAGGTATTTTTGTCTGAACAGGAAGCAGACAGACCAAAACTACCACAGTGTGCAGTGAAATTGCCTGTAATATTGACCTTCTTAGGTCACAAACTGCTTTATTTCTGAGAACAGCATCTGTTTCTTCCTGTCGCATGATTTTTTGCATTTAGTTGCAAGGGAAGAAAAGGCTGTCCAGCGCAACCACTTCACTTGGTAAAGGAGCAGGTTACTTATCTTCTTTCTCCACCCACCACTACTTGTGGGCTTTCTGTCATCAAGGTCCCAAACTGAGCATAGGTGTAGCAGGCAAGTGTGTTCAATTTTTATCATTTAGAAACTACTTCAGATGCATCTAAGTTAACATCTAAAGAGGCTAAAAAAATCTTCCTTAAGATCAATAAAGAATGCAACCATCTGATGCAAATATTTCAGAACTCCACAAAATTAAAAGGCAAATATGCTGCATTTCCCAAAGCTCAGGTTTTCTGCCAAACAATTCAGACAGTCAAATTTTAAACAGCCTTCTGTGACCTGCCTGGTCAATCCTTTTGAGCTGGATTGAAAGCCAAAACTGAGATTTCTTATTCTCCATAAAACTGGAAATAGAGGGTCTTTTGCTCTCCAAAGTGCAGTACTCACTGGGTTGTCTGCTTATTTGTGCCCATACATATCAATCCTAAAATAGGCATGTGTCTTATAATTTGTATTAATGCAATGAGATTAATTTATTTGAACTGCATTCTTATCTGATGTTGCTCACATAAAGTCAGCAGTTTTCAACTCAGAGCTCTAGCTGAGAAGGAACATCTAACTACAACTAAAATAATATGAACAAAAAAAAAAGGACTGGAACAATGTCAGAAATGTAGAAAGCATTTAAGATAAATGTCAGCATAACAGTCTTGAACCTCTGCTGGCAGATAACAGTGACTTTAATGTAAGGTTGATATAAACCAAGGTTATGGTGTTTCTTGCCTCATTTTTCTTTTCTCCCAGCCAGAAGCAGCAGATGAAAAATGAAGTTTCTCAGCCTTATTAAGCATTGATCTTTGTGGATTGTGGAGATGTATTTTACCAGGCAGTTTCAGTTGCAATCCTAACCTAATCGTTTTTTTTCTGTTGACAAAAACAGGTAGAACTAGGTAAAACTAACAGTTAAAAAAAATGCACAGTATGTATTTCAAGGTTCCTTTTCCCTCTAATTTATTTTTGAAAAATAATTCATCCATCAGGAAAAAGAAGCAAGTGATTGTCTGTGGCAATTGCTACCTCTTTGACAGCTTCTTGAGCTTCATTCCTCCTCCCTCACTGAACAGTGATAGTCTGGCCACTATTGTTCCCTCAGTAACCCCATTTCTCTGCAGTAGTTTATAATAGAGCTTCATGTTTCAGATAGATGGTTTGATAATAATTACTGCAGTGATACTTAGGTAGTTCCTAAATTTTCACTTTCTCTGAACAAAGGATTCCAGATTTGCAGCCAAACAGCTTTTTCTGAAAACCTATACTGCTATCTCTTCTCCCTGCTTTCTTTGATGGTTATAACTTAAGCTGAGACTGTACAGGAAAGGACAAAAGAGCATGTATCTTCAAATCTTTTCCTTTTTTTGATGACTGCTTTCACGTGACAGCTTTCTTTTGCTACGACTACTTATTCCAAGACACTTTCTGGTTTCTTCAGATCAACACAATCTGCTGTATGAGCAGTAAAATTTGCAGTAATGGCAGTAAACGCAAAGGAAGTTGTGTTTCAAAGTGTGATGAAACTGAGCCATGTGTTTTGTAGCATAAAAGTGAGTGCAAATGTCCTCTAATGCTTAACGTATCTGAAACTCGGCTTTTATTAGTGCCATTTTTATATGCAATCTTCTCTGTGTTTAGCTTTTCAGTGAAGGGTTCTGAAACTTTCTCCTATGTTTCACCTCTTTGGGCTTGTTCCAAAGCCATCAAAATACAGCTGTTTCAGCAGGACACAGCACCGACGTGGCGGATGTGTACAGCAAGATTATTTACTACCTTACCCTTCAGAGCTCTTCCTGGAGAGCACTGGGCAAGCCTGATTTGATAGGTTTGCTGTCGGTTTAAATGTGTGCAAACACCTCTGCAACAAACAAGTTGCATAGAACTTGGATACCTTGACAGCTAGTTTACAGATACTGAGGTTCCTGTCATGCCACAGTGATGTTTAAACCTCAAAAGCTCCCCATTTACATATCAAAGAATGGATATATACTCTGTGAGGGGACAATTTTCTTGGTAATAATAATCATCATTTTACAAGTCATGCTGCTTTTGTTTAAAGGATTTAATTCTGTGAAAATCAGAAGGAAATGAAGGAAAAGTAGGAGAATATTCCTAAATATCTATATCTAGCAGAAAAAGAGAAAAATCAAGGACATTTCAGTGAAATATCATATTGAGATAGCTTATTGTTGTTTATAATTCTTTCTAAATATCTGCCTTTAACAGCTAACTTACTGCTCATATCTGTAACATTTCTAAGATACTTCACTGTTAATCATTTTGAGTGGAAATGTGTTAGAAAATGTCACTAAGATTTAGAAATTCCAGCTGACATGGGAAGATTCTTAAACGTAGACTGAACACACAAAAAATATATTAGTAAAATTTTATTTAAATTGCAAGTGTTTCCATGATACACAAATATGGGAAATGGGAAGTGCCCACAATCTCACACTTACAATTTTTTGAGTGGAAGATCATTGAGAAATGATTGGTGTTTCTGGTGTCAGTGGCTACCTCAAGTACATTGTGCTGTTCTGCTCTGGCTGGCTGTGAATTACAATACTAAGCTATGATTTTAATGCGTATTCTGCATTTGTGGCAGGAAATAATGTTTAATTTTGTTTGTCTGTGGGGGACTTTCCTCCCCAGTGCAAAGCTGATTTGTATTGACAGGGTATGTTTGCTCTTTCAGTAAGGTGGGGCCTGGCTTACTGCTGGAGAACACAGGTAGGAAAGCAACTATGTGTCTGAAAGTCTTTCAACAGTGCTTAAGGAGCAGTGCATCACTGAACAGAGGGGGGTTGGCATAGTTATGAATTTTAAATGTAAGCATATGTTCTTCATATTTTGCAGAATTAAATACTTCATCAACTTTTTCCAGCTATCTAGAATATAAAAATATGCTTATCTATGTCATATCCTCCTCTGCCCTTAGAGTATCTGACAGCAGCACCTTTAGGTGTAGTGGAATATCTGAGGGTAAATGCTGAGTTTCTAATGGAAAACACTGCAAATAGAATAGCTAATTCCATGAAGTCATTCCTCAGTGTAAAAAATTTAATGAATTATTTTTATTTCTCTGCTCATGATAAATAGGTGGATTTCATTACAGCATTGATTTCCATGCCTCCCCCTAGACCCTAATAATTGTACTCAAAGTCTACCTGCAGAAACCATATGAAAGGGAGTATGTTTTTTCCTTGCCAGCTTGCCATGCTGGGGCACTGCAGACAGAACTTGAAAAAATGTATGGTTAAGTTCACGATTTAAACATAATTTAAACAGTCAGGAATTTACATTCTGAAGTCCTCCTTAATGCCATTTGATTGCAGTAGTGAGCCAGGTAAATGAAAACAAAAGACCCCAGAAGTATCTCATGATGGCAAATAATAGTTCCCTCTGGATCACATAGATGAGTTAATATACTACTGCATGCCTCCAAATGTATTTATTAGCAGTTTACTTTCGACATGTTCTTCAGTGAGCTGTATCTTTTACTAGCCAGCTGTTTAATTATATATTCTCTGTATGTCAGCAAATGATATCTTCTGACACTTAAAATGTTAATGGGTAGCACAGGACTGATGCATCTGTTCGAATTGGCATGAATGTAGAAAAAATCCCATACTGTGCTCATAGGTTCCTTCACATGACTGTACCCACTTCTTTAGTGCAAACAAACTGTACTAATTTAAAAGACTTGCTATTATAACATTCAATCATAAAGTTGCAGCTTTGAAAAAATGTAATGTCAATGTAGAATGAAATTGGCGTAGAATAAAAATAACTTAGGTGGGGTACTCTGCGAACTCTAGATGGTGTTGGAAGCTGTATCTACACTGCCTTAGCAAATGCTGCCTGTGCCTGGACTTGGGTTTAAAATCCATGCCCAAGTGTTGTATTCACCATTCATGCTACTGCTGCTTGTTCCACTCAACCTTGCATTTCTAATCGTGTGCCCTACCTGGGGCTTGGTCATGCCTCGTTTGCCTGCTTTGAATGAAGCTGGTTGCTGGTGTCTCTCTTCTACAGCTCTGATAAAACAGGCTATCAACCATCTCCACTCTGACGTTGTCTCCCCACTCCACCGCAGCCACTGCTGGAAGATGGGTACAGTCTCATCTCAGGGGGCTGTGTGACCCAGGAGGGCTGCATGGTGTGTAACTCCTCAACTTATACCCCACCTTTCCATCTAGGAGATATAGTAGATATCTTCCTGGGAAACAATTTCTTTCATTCACCAGTAGGTGCTTGAACTTTGACAGAGTCCAGTCTCTCCTCTAGGAAGTTTTGGTTTTAGTCCTCTCAGCATCCACTGAAAGGACTCTTCCACTCTAGCATCTAGTGACATAGACAGAAAATGTCTGGATGAGGTAGGTCATGCTCAGTGCCAGGTACCTGACCCACAGATACAGCATTCTGCAGGTCTGTCACAATTGCCTCAATTGTAGGTTTCCCTCAAAAAGAATGAATCCAAAACAATTGGTAGGAGGAACAACCAAATTCCAACCCCCCACTTTACTGTTTTAAGTGCACTTTGCACAGCTGGATTCAGTCTGAAAATGGTGTGGGGCTGGGGGGTGGGAGGCACAAAGGCACAAAAGTTTGGAAGGTTATGTTTTCTCAAAATAAACTGTATATCTTGTCCACAGACTTCACTATCAACTATGTATTGTATACCTCTTAATTTACTAGGTGACTAATTTACTACTTTATTCTGGCCTGAAAGCTATGTGATGCCTGAAGTAATTAATACCTCTTTAACAGAATCAAATATTCCCTCCATGAGCTATTCTTGCAAGGGAAATGGTTTTTGTTTTGAATAACTTAGTTTTGCAATATACAGCCTTATACCGTAAGACACTTATTCATCTACTTTCAACAAATAATGTAAGACCAAAGCTTTTATTTTATTTTTCTTTTTTCTTCTCTTCCCTTTCCTTTTCTAAAATACTGACATAAAAGTAAGATTTGTCCTGAAATTATCTTCTTGAGTTATTGTAGTTCTTCTGCACATTAGGGCAAATATGATCATATTTCTTGCCCTTTTCTGCTTTTCAACATCATGCAGTAGTGGCACCTTTGATTTAGTGGAATGCTTGTCCACCTTTTCATTGTCCATCCAAACTGGCTTCTTGCTTGTACTCTGAGAGAGAACTGGAATTATGCCAATGACTTCCCAAGGTGCACAAATATATGGTAGACAATGGACAGTTATTTAACTTACATGGAGGAAAAGAGCTGGTGGTGGCAATGATTCTGGTCAATAGAGATTTTAGCAGATGAGGATTCCTGTAACGTAAGAGGACCTATCATCAGCAGTCAACCTTGCACCACCTAATTTGCTGTCAAGTGTAAATGCAACAATGATTTGAAGGACACAACACACAAAAAGAACTCAACACCTGTTGAATGGCAACAGTTCTCGGGCTTGCCTGACAAAGGAAACTACAGAGGCAGTGGGAGGAGAGGGATGTATCTTCCGTGCTGTATACCTTCTTTGCATTGCAGTCAAAGCAAAACAAAATGAGCAACAGAAGTCGTGAATCTAAACTTGTTGCATGACTAAAGCTGTTGTGAGACTCCACGTACCAAACTGCCAACATTTAGTAGAAGGCTGAACTGTGTTCCTAACAAATATTAAAAGCACAAATGTAGAGTTGCCTAACATGTCTGGCTTGCAAAGTTCATTCTGTTTTCTTCTAGCATTTTTGTCCCTATCCTGCCCACTCATATCCCCTGTCATCGGTAATCTGTCTGGTGTATAGAATGATGGCACTTCTGTATGACTTTTGAGATAATGAAATTTTGATTAACAGGAAGCTTATTGTGAGAATTTATTTTATAGAAGACCACTATGAAAACAGTCTGTACACGCCTGCCTCTGCCAGCTTGCAGGTAGGCATTTGAGAACCTTCTGGGTGCTAGGCAAATGGAGAATCTATCCAAGGGTAAATGAGAGTCTTTTTTGATCTACAAATGGATATATTGAAAAAGCAGGTTTTCCCTTGCTCACTTCATCAAACCTGAGTTCTGGCTCTCCACAAAAAGGAGAGTGCTTTTATCTTTCTTCATGTTTGTACCCTACTTTGCAGGTTTGGTGCTCTGTTGATGTTCAGAGACTGAAATGTCGACAGAATTGTTGAGGTGAACATTCCTAATATCATGGTTTGTGCAATAGGGCAGTATTCTGATGGAAATTAAGTTGAAGAGATTTAAAGGTCATTAAGGAACAGTAAGTGTGCAGGAAATCCCTTTAGTGGCTGCTACTGCAGAACTGGATATAGATAGGCATTCCATGGAGAGCAAAATCAAAACCAATATCTTGGATCCATGAAGGCCAGTATCTTGAAATAATAAAGTATACCTATGTGAAAGCAGTGAACTGAAAGCTATGTTTATTTTAAGGCAAAAATGCAAGCAGAGTTTGGCGAATCAAAAAGGAGTTTCACCCTCAGTTCTAAGTGGAAGTGTCACACATTTGTTCATTAAGATGTATCAGATTCAGGTAACAAAAGACCCAGAAAAAAGTCCACATGAATGTGTTGACTTTATGAATGAATCACGTAGTACATTAAACACAAATAGTCTGTGACAGGCACATTAAACTGTTCGTGCATGTTCTCACCACAGAAAACCAAGCACAGGCAGTGGCTGGGTGAACCTGTAAAAGCTTTTATTTTAGTTATAGGTCTTTTTATTAAACCTCTTTTCCTGATGGAAAGAGACCAGTAGGAAAATAATTACTTTGGATAATTTATATTTACAAAGATTAGGCACTTACATATTTTTTTCTGTGCTGCTTTTCCTGTTTTAGCTCTGATCTACCCTTCCCACTGTCACCTCCAAGTTAATATTGTACAGTTTTAGAGCAAAACCATTGATATTGAGGAATCCTTTTCCCTGCAGCCATTTCGTGACTGGCTTAAAGAGATGCCTTGTGAATGAGTGCATGAGAAGAGTTTGTGTATGGGCACAGGAGTAAAAATGGCTACTACTCCATACAAGCTGTATGATGCTAAAAAACTTCTGTATGCAGTGGAGGGAACAGGATTTTCACTGAATAATAATTTGAGGAGTTCCACTTTTCCTAATTTGTTGATTGACAGATTGCAAAGTCTTGGACTTGTCAATTATTAGATTTATGAGTTTCCTCACCAAATAGTCCTCAGGCTGCAGTTTATGTGTAACAGTAAATAAGCAGCTGAGTGTGTGAGGTTTGTTATGGGAGTCATGTTCTGTCCTTACACATGTAACATGAGATTTATAGTGTAGCTTGCCACAGAGTGCAAGCTAAAGCAGCAATACATGAAATATTTCTCTGGGGAATACTTGATCTAATAGTGATCATTTCACATGTTACAAATCTACTAGAGGTCAAGACTGCAGCCTGTCCAAAGGAGTGTTTGTCACCAAGAAGTCCCTATCTTAAGTAGGTATACTTAAACCAGCAAATTACAACACAGCTGGATTATTTGATGCAAACACTTAAAGGTGATCTTTTATAGTTGGTTTTTTTTTTCATTCTACCTACAGTAGAGTGTGGAAATGTTTTTTCTCAGTGATCACAAGAAAAGAATTACAGTAAACACAAATGCGGTGTGCATGCTATGTGAGTAGAAATGTGTGAAGAATGTTGGTCAATATTTAAATACCACTTCCTCCAAGCCCAAGATAGGTGCATTCCCTTGAGTAAAAAAATCAGGTAGACATGCTACGAGACCTGCATGGATGAGCAAGGAGCTTCTGAAGGAAATCTCGTGGAAGAAAGAAATTTACAGTTCATGGAAGAAGG
>JAVSBS010009418.1:25411-36638 GCA_033124195.1 Coracias cyanogaster | reverse complement strand
TAGTGGGAGGTGTCCCTGCCATGGCAGGGGGTTGGAAGGAGATGATCTTTGAGGTCCCTTCCAACCCAAACCATTCTATGACACCAAACACAGGATGGAGGCAGATCCTGGGGTATCATCTTCTGGCAGCACAAGTAGTTGCAAAATGCCACCAAGGGCATTCACAAGGTCTCTCCCTTCCCTTGGCAGCCCACTTCACACCCATCGAATGCTGCACCAAGTATGCACAGAAACGCATCCGACACATGCAGAGCTTCTACGAGACGCCCAGCGACTGCTCCTTGCCGGCTGTCGTGTGAGTACCCCGGGGTCTGTCCTCCACCCTCGGCACAGCGTCACGGTTGGGAGCTCCAGCAGCTCCCCTCATTCTGTCCTGTCCCATGGACAGCTCCATCCCAGCCAGGAGCATGGGCCTGGGGTGGGCTGTGGTAGGAAAGTAGCTCTGTGGGGTGGGTGGAAGACAAAAAAATCAGGTTTGGAAGCTTTCTGCTAATGCCAGGGGATGGGAAGTCTCAGACACAGAATGACGGAATCATTAAGGTTGGAAAAGACCTCTAAGATCAAGTCCAACCATCAACCCAACGCTACCATGGCCACTAAACCATGTCCTGAAGTGCCGCATCTACACATTTTTTGAATCCCTCCAGGGATGGTGACTCCACCACTGCCCTGGGCAGCCTGGGCCAGGGCTTGACCTGCTGGAGATGGCTCCAAGCCTCCACCCAGGATGGGACAGCACGCAGGGAGGCTGGAAGCAGAGCATGGGATGGGAACTGCTCATGGGCCATGGTTTCATTCTCCTTCCTCACCTTCTTGCTGCAGGATTGTGACCGCCACCGGTGCCGAGGTCTGCGTCAACCCTAAGAACCCCTGGGTGAAGAAAGCCATTCAAAAGCTTAGAAGGAAAAAATGAAATTCTCCTGCTGTCCACTACCTGAGTGGCCCAACCAGTCCTCCCATCTCTGGAGGGAGCAGATGGCACTCATGGCCCTTCTCCAAAGGGTCCCGTGGTGGTGAGTGCCATCACTGCAGGTGGAGCCAGCCCAGACCCCAAGTGTCACAGCAGCATAGACCACCCGGCCACCAAGGCCCTCTCGTTGTCACTGCCCTGGCAGGATGTGCCCAGTGGAGGAAATATTTATAATAAAGACTCATTGCCACAAGTTGCTCTTTGGATTTTTCCTGGTTCTTCAGCCTCAGGAGCAGATCCTACAAGCCTGGGGCAGGGGGTGGCCAAAAAACCCCTTTGTCACAGGGTTTCTCCAGGCTTGGAGCAAACTGCGCCTGGTCACAGCACGCTTCACTGGGGATGTGATAGTGGGGCCAGGTCTTGACCCATAGGTCAAGGACCCATGGATGAGGTTACCCTTACCCATAGGTAATGAGAGCAACCATGGGCTTTGCAGGTGCTCCAAAATTAGGTGGTTGAAGGAGCAGCCCAGCCCTAACCCATGAAGCTCAACAGCCTTCCCCAGTCATTCCAACTTGAGGGTTACCAGGATTATTTGCCCCATTATTTTTTTTAAACACCACTGAACATCAAAATTATGTGGGCCCACCAACACTCCACTGGACATGCCAGCGTTATTCCTGAGGATTTTACCACCCCGACAGCCTGGGTTTGGTGACATTCAGGACTCATCCAGACCCTGGAGCCCTCATGCTTGAGGGCCACTCACATGAGCTGCTGCCAGGTGGGAACATTACCGAACATCAAGCCCCAGGCTGCAGGAGGTTGTCCATGAGAGACGGGCACCCCTTGATAACTTCTGGGGTCTGCTCTAGGAGTCTGACCACAAGCATGCGCTAGAAGTGCCCCACGTCCACTATTTCTAGCAGGGCTTCACAACTGTGGGAGAAGCAATTCTGTAGAGCTCTGGAGAACAGCCATCACGTGCTTTCTGATACACCAAGAAAACCATCTAGGAGAGATATATCCAGGTGTTGGCAGCTGCTGCATCACGCTCTGCCCCATAAACACCTGGTACGCAAGCTGGTAGAGCTTACCCAAAAATCTTCATGACAATTGATTGCTTCCCTCTACTTCTACGTGAAGCATCAATGCCTGAGCCAAGACCCTTGACCACCAATGGACCTCTGTAACAACAGGGACATGGTTCTGCTGGCATCTGCTCACCCCTAGATGGGGAAAGAGGAAATGGCCTCAAGTTGTGCCAGGGGAGGTTGAGGTTGGATATTAGGAAGAAGTTCTTCACTGAAAGAATGGCCAGGCATTGGAACAGACCCAGAGAAGTGGTGGAATCACCATCACTGGAGGTGTTAAAAAAACGAGTAGATGCAGCACTTCAGGACATGGTCTAGGGGCCAGGGGGATGCTGGGACAAAGGTTGGACTTGATGATCCTACAGGTCTTTTCCAACCTAAATGATTCTATGAAAACTCCTCCTGGAGCCAGCTCATCCTTGCTGGGCAGCTCTTCCCACCATGGTGGTTCTCAGGCTGATGCCTCCTGAGCTGTGGGCCACCAATAACCACCCCACCATCCTGCCCCGTGCTGGTGGGGCCAGACCCCATCCCGCGTCAGAGGGGACACACGAGCTGCTGCCGGCGAGCGCAGCCTGACAAAGCGGACGGCTCCAGGTGGGCTCTTGCACATGAATGTGTATTTTAATAAAAATAATTCTGTCAATATACAGCAGAACGTCAATTCTTCACCGTATCTCCAGGATCTTCCCAGAGTTTGTTTTTTTTTTTTCTCTGTTAAAATCCCCCCTCCCCTTTTTTTGAAGGTTTCATGCGAAGCGCCGGATGAACTGAACTCACAAATAACGAAGCTTGGACTCAATCGATGCGCGCAATCCGTGCGACGTCCGCTCGAGCCAAGGAGGAGAAGCCCTCTCTGAAGGGTGACAAGGAGGCTGCGGCAGCACAGGGAGGTCCTCTCGGTGGTGGCCGTTCCTCCAGGGCTGGTGGGAACCCTGCCAAGACCTCGCAGCCCGTGCTCCAGCTCTGAGCAGTTCATACCTGAGTGTTGAGCAACCAGCAGAAGAGGCGCGTGGTGGGCAGGTCCTGGGGCAGGTTGCGTGCAAGAGCTTCATGTGCCAGCAGCCTCCTCCTGGCTGGAGAGCCGTGAAGAGCGTGCACAGCTAGGACCGAGAGGGACAACCCCCATCAAAATGCCTGTGCAGAGTCCTTGGTCTGGAAGAGTCACCACACTTGGATTTTTGGAAATTTTCTTTAAAATCCTCATTATTCCCCGAGCTGCTGCTGCTGCTTCGTTCTCCAAGTTTGAGCCTGTGAGAAGCCCGGCCTGCAAGCCCCACGTGCTCCCTCCTGCACCCAAATGGTGGGACCAGAGAAAAGGTGTCTGCCTGGCCAGAGGAAGCTCAGCAAGGAGCAGAGGGCTGCGTGGCCTCCAGGAATATTTCTGTGGTGATGTAAAGCCCACAAAGGACTTGGTGTCCTGCGAGCAGGAGGGAGTTAAACCTCCTTCTTGGGAACAGAACACCTGGCAGGAGGTGTGCTCCTCAAGCCTGCTCCTCAGCTTGCTGGGTGGGCACTGCTACAGCTCAAGGCTGCAGGCTCTGAGCTCAGCTGTGGGCTGCAGGGAGAGGGACAGACACGCCACGTTTCATCCATCACCTGCCACCTCTTGTTGTAGGGAAGAATGGTGGAGAAGGGCTCCCTCTGGAAGAGGCCTCTAGGCTCTCAACTGCTCCCCTTTCCTCTCCAGATCTGCTGTAGCTCCCCCAACGCTCACCCCACCACCATCTCCTCTGGCTCCTTGGCCTACACAGCAGATGGGACATGATAAGCAGCTTCTGGCTGAGCAGGAGCTGCTGGACTGCAGTTCTCTCCACCACTCATTCTTCTGAGGCAGAAGGGTCCCAGCAGCACACAGCACATGTCCCCTGTCAGGTTGCTCCACCACAGGGACAACCATGTGGAGCTGAGTCCCAACACCAGCTCTCTACAAGAGACCTACTCTCCTCCAGATCCTCCACTCAAGCCAGGCTGCTCTAGCACAGGCAGGGTTTTGAAGGATGTTGCTCCTTCTGCAACGGGGACACCCGGGTGGACCAGGACCATCTTTTCAAGGAACATTCCTTCTCTCATGCTGTGACCAGCTCCATGGGGCCTCACTGAACCCAGGACTGAAGCGTGATGGACCTCTCTGCCTGCTGCCCTGTGGGGCAGATGAAGTCTGCACGCTGATCCTTCATGGACAGAACTTCTGATACCGTGGTGTGCACCATGAAGCTTCATGGCATGGTTCAGAGGGAACTCTGCAACTTGCACCTAAGCACCACATTCTGTGTTGAGTATTAAGGTACCAAAGCACCACAGCATCACAGCAATTCAACAAGGTTTGCTTGGCTGGAGAAGGAGACGCTTCATCGTCCCTGATACCTAAGAAGAAGAATCATAAATTCAATCCCCAGAGCAAGTTCCACCAGCTCTGGTTGCTCCAGTTGTTCAAGGGAGCTTCAAGAACAAAGCTATTTAAAGAATGGTGAAGATGCCTTAATAAGAGTACGTAAAAATAAGGACATGGTTTGAGGACAAGCGGAGATGTCACTGTAAGAACCAGAAGGAAGCCAATGAGAAAATCCCAGGCCAACGTGACCACGAGGAATGACACTCCCAACAGGGCCCATTCTCCACACCACTCACAGCAGCATCTCCTGGTGTCCAAAGCAGGTTGGTGGCAGCTCAGCGAGCACCATCAGGACGCTGGAAATGGAGACAGGCTATAGCACCAACAACCACGTGTCCTCCATGTGTCCTGGGGTGATGAGCTACAGTCTAGTACACCTGGGGGGCTGGAGGGGAGGGAGAGCAGCCATGGGACAACCTCCTCCCAACAGCTGGATGCTTTACTTTGGAGGTCCTTCTCCATGCTGCTGGCCACAGGCAGAGGCTCCATTCCTGAGCAGCCTCCAGAAGAGCAGCAGGAACGTTGCAGTCAGCCCAGCTGCAGGCTGATGGGATCCCACATGGTGACAAGAAGAGATTGTCACACATAGACCTGCCCCTTTAGGCCAGCACAGAAGCAAGTCCAGGAAGAGCAGTTGGAGGAGTCATGTGTACACTCGACACATGCGTTGTTGGCACAAGCCACAGAGCTGATCCTGGTCCCAAAACACTGCAGACACCAATTCTGGTGATCACAGAGGTGGGAGAATCCTGGGATTGTGGGAGGCAAAGGAGCAAGAAGGGAGACCTGGTAGCAGCAAGAAGTTTTCCCAAAACAAGCTGGCTCAGGGAGAACATCTATGGATGCATGGCAGAGACTGCTGCCCTTCCTGGTCTCAGGAGAGCTTGACTGAGAGCTCACTCAACCTTCTAAGTCTTGAATCAGCTTTTGTTAAACATCTGCTAGACTAGGACCACAGAGAAGCAAGAGGAATCATCTGAAACAAGATGGTTCCAAGAGAAACCAAGAGGAACAAGACTTGGCTCCTCTGGTACAAGAGACGTCCACAAACTGAAATGCATCCATCAGAGGCCACTAAGATGGTCACAGGCTGGAGTACAAGGTTTATGAGGTGGATACACCTCCCAGAAACACTATCCCAGCTACTCCAATGACTCCAACTCCCAAACTGATCCTTCATCTTACTGTGAAGCTCTCCCATGCTTGAACTTCTCACTCACTGCTTAGGGGGACAGCAAGAACCTTTGCCCATGGGGAGAAAAGCCTGCTGATGTAATCCAGCTCCATGAAGCTCTTGCCACAGAACCTCTGAAGGACATTTGAACCAAGGCTCCAGGTCTGGAGTTCCCAAAATGTTGTTCTCAAAGGGCCACTTAAGGGGCAGGGCATTAAGGCTCAAAAGCAAAGCCCGTGATGTGCAGGGTGACGTTTCACCACCCTTGAAAACAGGTTTCCAGCAGGTCCCTGTGAAATGTTATCCTTCTGAGAGACTCCTGCTGCAAGGCTGAGTTTGAGCAAGGCAGGTGGAGTGGCTGGTGGCCCTAGTATGTCACTAGAGTGTGCTTGCCAGTCTGTAGAACACAACTCTTTGGAGGTGACTCTGAACTGATCAGCGGAGACCTGAGACCCTCTTGAGTGTGCAGACATGGCAGAGCTGGAAGAGGCTTAGTTGTTACAACTGCAGCATGTCACATGTCCTAGGAAGGACACCACAGCCAGAAAGCCTCTCCTGGGACTGCATGGTGAGAAACGCTGGCTGAGAGCAGTGTCTAGCTGTGGTTTGGCAAACCTTCTTCCAGGATCTGAAGTCAGCCCAGCAGAGAGCAACCTCATGTGATGCAAGTCCTACAGCCAACGCCATCAGCATTATACCACGGGGCCATAGCCAAGACCTTGTCACCCTCACCAAGAAATGGGGAGCCAGCAGAGCAGCTTCTGCTACGGGCTACACAATCTTGCTCTACTGAAGGACTCCTGGAGAAGTGACACGGTGAGGAACTGCCCAGATGAGACAGTCTCAGCTGAGGTGTTCTTAGTTCATCTGCTTCCGAGCACAGCACAAGGCACTTGGAGTGACAAACCTCAAATCACTTTTACAGAAGTTATTTTTAAACATCACGTAGCCTCTGGCTTGGTGTCCAACTACATTCAAAGGTGGTTGGACGTTCAAATACCTCAATTCTGTTTGCTTTCTAAAACGGTCGCAACAATCCAAACCAAGTCTCAGCTGACAGGAACCATCAAGGAGCAGCCAAAGACACTCAAAAGATCAAGAGGCTTTGAAAAGGAACCTGGGAAAACCAAGTCAGGAATCTCCCGTAGGCATCCGTGCTAGGTTGAAGCCTACATCTTCACCCCACCACACACCACAAACACCCTTATCTGCCCCACACTGAGTCACGGGCAGTCAGAATCTAAGCACCAGCAGAAACCATGAGTGAAAATGCAAGAAATTAAAGCCGCCAAGCAACAGGTATGAGACATCAGAAAAGCCTTTGTGCTCCTCATAGAACAGAATCAGGACACCAAGGTCCAAGAGCTGGGGAGAAGTTGGCTGCAGTGATGGGTGTGGTTACAGCTGTGAGGCCAGTTAGGAACTGGGTCAAGTGAAACGGGAAAAAATGACTCAACCTGGTGACCCACAATTCATCATCATTAAAGAGCATGGCCCTCTCAGACATGTCCCATGACACAACAGTGAGATGGTTTCTACCACAGGGGGGTCTCCATGAGAAGCCAGAGCGACCATCCCATCAAGCATTGCTTGGCACCAGAATAAGCAGGTATCTAAGAGCATCTCTTGGGGATTTTGTAGCGAAAGGAAAACCAAAGTAATAATAAAAATGCTGTAGGGCAGTCGGGAGGGCTTTGCTGAGAGACCGTGTGGGGCATTAATATGACACATGACAAAGAGACTTGGCTTAAAGGAACCACAAAGAGAAGGAACATAAAGAACTCAGGAGATAAAGATGGTGTTGCCGTCAAGATGAGAGAGACATTTGCCTGCAGCCAGCCAGAGGGTGACCAAAGGCAGAGGAAGTCATCAAACATGGAAGGAAAAGGCAGGTACTAGAGTATTTCCAACCCAGGTTCTCACCATCAACGTGCCTTGAGCCTGGGTCTAAGACATGGAGAGCCTGCAGATGAATTTCTCCCCAAGTTCAAATGGTTCAGCAACAGCACCGGGGCACGATGGATGGCAGGTCAGAGGCTTCAGGCAGGAAGCCTGCTCATGAAGTTCAAGTGTCTCTGCAATTGCAGGCTGGGGTGAGATCCATCACGAGGACAACGAGCAGAGTGGAAAAGCCACAGATGAGCTTTGAGGCACGTAAGCTCTTCCCCAGAACTGAAACAGAAGCCCAAGATTTGCAAGTCGAATTCTTCTGCCTAGGGAAGTCCTCTGCTGCTGTCTGCAGGGACACCTGTCCCCTGCTCTGCCTCGATTTCAGCCCTCACGTTCCAGCTCCAAATCAAACCTGCAAGCGCAGAAAATCCACAAAGCTCTGGGCTGCCGCACAGAGGTCACCACCACCTTCCTCTCCGGTGGCACGCAAGCTCGCTTGCTGCTTGAAGCCCTGGCACAGGTTGACCTCCATTTTAAGATCAAACTTCAGCACAACCTGATCGTCTTTCATCGACCCTTCCAAAACCAATAAAAAAAATAATGAACAGCGGTTGGGTCTGAGCTCCCCTGGGTGCTCCTCAGAGCTACTGACCTAAAATCCACGTGGTGCAGAGCTACCATTCCTCCCGTGTAGCCAGACGAGACCTGCCATCTCCCAATGGTTCAGCAGAAGATGCAAAGCACGTGGTCCTGAGCCTCACCGGTTGAAAGGACACACTCAGAAACACTTAAAGGCAGATGGTTTGGATGCCAACAGCTCAGTCCCTGGGCTGCAGCATGGACACGTTAGTCCATCTTAGTTGGAGTTCACTCATCCACAGATCCTTGCTGGTCGCTTTTGGGCCTGAAACTAAAATAATTGTCTTAGGAATCCTTAAAGAAACCTTGCTGCTCCCTTCTGACCCCCTCAGACCTTACGAAGCTAGTACTGACCCTAACCTGCAAGCTGAGCTGGGCACATGCCACAGAATTGGTGTTCTGAAGACACTTCCAAACTTCAGAAGCGCTCATTTAGATCAAAGTTACGTGGAGGGGTCAGTAAATACTATCATTTTTGAGTCTTGGCGACAGAGCCCTGCGATATGGAGACAAAGAGATGTGGGATTCAACACACAACCTAACAGCCCAACCAGGGAGCGCACACGGATGGTTCCTGCAGGTGAAAATGACCTGCTTCGACCAACACAGTGGTAGATGACTTCATATTCATCAGTCCTGTCCCTCCAGCCTCTGTGAGAACTGGATTTACCTACTTCTCCAAGCTTTGAGATGCTTCTACAGTGCAGCCGCCAAGCTTTGTGCCCTTGGGAGACGCGTGCACCATGAAGGCCCAAGCTCCTCCAGTCCCCGTTGCTAGCACGTGACAGGACCTACCTCACCAGGTCTCCTGCGGGGTTGCATGATGTGTACGGCTGGGACCGAGTCTGTTGGGCAATAAATACATCAATGACTTTGTGGAGGTGGAAGAGACCTTTTTAATAAACAGGATTCAAATAAAATTAAAAAAAAAAAAAAAAAATATCCCTCTGAACTGCCCCTGCGAGAAGAGTTCAGGTAAACTAGCGCAGAAGATGACACTGTGTGTGCACGATGGAGGGAGGAGGGAAGAAAAGAACAACAAGCTGTCACCAACTTGATGAGCTTCCTCGGGAAATCAGCAGAAAGCAGCTCAGCAAAACTCTCCTGATAAAAGATGGGTGGATCCATGAGAAGCAACTCCAATCAAACTCAAGAGAAATCCCTACGTGGGAAGGCGCTACGTCAGAACCACCAGCGGAACGCCGCGGCGCCGGCAGGGAGCCGGGGAAGATCTGCCCGTCGTTCCCGGGGTCAGGAACAGCCACGCGGTGAGGGGCTCGCTCGACCCTTTCACAGGCAGCGTGTGCGTGTGCGTGCGCTAACAGGGGGTGTTGGTGGCAGGGAGGTCAGGCTATCGAACGAGGTGGTGGTGGAGAGTGGCAGCGACGGAGGGTGAAGGGCAGCACTCAACGATGTCAACTCCATCTTGCTCTGGTGGCTAGTGCAAATAGTCGTCTACTCTGGCAAAGGAGCAGGAGCCCAAGCCCACGCGAGCCATGAGCCGCAAACACTCCGAGGCTTGGCCCAGGGCAAGCATCAGCGGGGGCTGCTTTGGCAGGTTCTGAGATTCTGTGGGGGCAAAAAAAGAAATCTGTTTAGAAGAGGTGTCCTGGCTGCGCGCCGGCTCACCTGCACTCGGGTCCTTCTCGGTCCCACCTGGGCACCAAGCCCAGTGTTCCTGGCAGGAAGCTACTCCTGAGTACCACAGGCTCCTCCGCATGCCCCACCACCCATGACATGTTCCACGTGGAGCCACAGCTCAACGGGGCCTTTGAGAAAGTGATGCTGTGGTGGCCAGAGCAAGAAAAAGGCAGTGGAGCTCCTGCTGCCTCAGCCTCTGCCAGAAAACCCTCAAAAGCTTGAGAGATCAAAGCATGGAAGAATAAGGCAAGCAGGAGATCAGCACCAAGTGAGAGGCAACCTCTCCATCTCTCTTACTTGTCCAAGTCTACATGGCAGTCCAAGCCCTGGACAAACTCACTCACTCACTGCTTCTTTTCACCTTCATGTTTGCTAGGTATGCAAGAGAGAATCCTCACCTGGTGTCTTGTGACCTGTGTGACAAAGCACGTCCAGATACCATCTTTCACATCTCCTTGGTGACATCCCTCAGGAGCTTGTCCAGGCTCCTCAAGCACTGGACAAATAACGGCTAGAACTGAGCCACCCTTGTGGACACCCTCCCATCCTGGCTGCCAGGGGAAGGGACTCTCCTTCCCAAACCATCCGATTTTTGTTCCTTTACTCAGAACACGAGCTTTCATGGCTTTGTCCATCAAGCTGTTCCTTCCCCCAGGAGATCTCTACATCTTCTGACACACTCAATGTGAGGTGCACAGACCCACAAGGAAATATGCCTGGGTGTGGTGAGCTGGACTGTGCGCAGGAGCCAAGCCTGGGGTTCTGAGACAGAGAAACTGTCCAGCAGACAGTGTTTGGCCAGCTGTGGCTGGCCTGAGCTAAGCCCGACTGAAGAGTGTCCTGTGAAGTCACCTGAGCGATGCCACAGCATGCGCAGGGGCTGGCGACAGGATCAAGAGTCCTCCCTAGAATGAATCAATCCCTTTCTTGCACACTGGTGCCAAGCTACAACCTCGTTATCACTACAGCCATTTCTCCACCATGGGATTTTCTGTAGCTGAAGACGCCAGGAGGGTCAACCACCACGTGGCAACTCCTCGACTGCAAGCACAAGACTTCCATCAGGGAAAGCTCCTGCATTTACTACACCAGAGGAAACCACAACAAGCTGTTGGGCCAAGGAACATGCTTGTCTAAGGAAAATGGAAGAGCACGCACAAACATTCAGCTCTGAGGACACAGAGGAGCGCAAGAGATAGCTCAAACCTGGATCCAGCCATGATCCATCCTGCTGACACAGACAACCTATAACCAGATCTCTGCACCAAGCAGGGTCCTCTCAGCATGGTTAAGACCAGAAGAGAAAGAACAATGGGGCTGGATCAGTACCACAGCCACGGGAAGAGGGGAGATTTAGACTGGAAATTAGAAGGAAATTCTTCACTGCAAGGGTGGTGAGACCCTGGTCCAGGTTGCCCAGGGAAGCTGTGGCTGCTCCATCCCTGGAGGTGTTCAAGGCCAGGTTGGACGGGGCTTTGAGCAAC
>JAVSBS010009417.1:93640-105066 GCA_033124195.1 Coracias cyanogaster | reverse complement strand
CTGTAAATACCCGCGGGCTGCTTTGAGGACCCTGACGGGCCGTATCCGGCCCACGGGCCATAGTTTGAGGACCCCTGTTTTGTACAATGAGCACACTCCTGAATGGCAGTGTTAAGAAGGCAGCTATTCTCTTCCATATCCATAAGGTCAATTTCAAAGAAGCAGTTTGGGATGCTAGAACTTAGTGGCTGAAAATTGGAAACTGTTTTGAGGGAAAAACCCCTTTTTGTGTTGTGCTGGACCCTGGTGTAAGTAAGGGTTTGTATTCCTCACCTAGAATTAAAATAAGCATTTGTTTTTCCAGTACTGATTGTAAAGCAAGTCCATGTGTCTTTTGAGGTTTCAGTCATTACACTGTCTAGAAATAGAGTATGACATATAAACTTAAGGGGCAGTTAACTAAAAACTTATGATGTACATACCTATGTTTCAGGTACTCTATCACAGGACTGTGTATTTCTACTGAATTTTCTCTACTCATGCTGAAGTCATTGGAAGAGGCTGATGATAATGCACTTGATTTCTTTGATGTATTTGAAGGCAGGAGAGAACACCACAGCTTGCTAAGTACCATTGGGCAGCAGATAACTAATGTCATACCTCTCATGAAAACTGTTAATTTAAACCAGTTACAAACTCATTGGCTTCTTTTGGCACTATATGTTTTTTTGCTATGTGAATTTCTAAGTTGGTGGTCTCTGTGAAAGACAAGCTGTTAAATGTTTATATTTTGTATTCCTAGTACAAATCTATCTTTTCTTAGTCCTACGTGAACAATGAAGAAATAGAAGAGGAAAGTTTATTTGCCTTTCCGTCATACATGGTCATAACTAATTTGACACTAGAAATGGAAACAAAGGAACCTAGTAAAAAGCCTCATATCTAATCCTTTCCCACGTTCAGTCTTACCTTGATCTCTGGAATGCTTTCATTCTCTCCTTAGGGCATGAATACTTGGTATTATTAAATTTACATGTCTGTATTTTTGTGAGAGAGGCAAATAAAGGCAAAAATTCAACAAACAAACTTCTATGGTGAAGACAGATAATTTCATATTTCTAGCCATGCTGAACTATGGGAAAATCAGACTCACTGCAGCTATGTGTAAATGGTCACAGAAATATATCTTGGCTCAAAAGCCAGGCATGCTGTGTAGTTTTGCCTTAATAAAGCTAACTATCTCTAATATTTGGAGCCAGTAACAATAACTCTTTTACTGTAAGCATAACCTTTTGGACTATATAGCATTCAAATAAAAAAAAAAAACAAACAAAAACCTTCACATTTCTCTCTGCACTAATGATAAAACAAAAAGAACAGGGTGGTGCTGTGTTGGCAGCACCACCAGATTGCGCCAATCTCTGTCATTTTTGGCAAATAATGAATTGACTTGGCCCCTTTAAAGACCTCATGTGAGGTTAGAGATATGTTATTAGTGTAGAGCTAAAAAATACTGTTGTGGTGTTTACAGCAAGCACTTGCTCAGATTATTCTATTTGAAGTCAATTAGAAGAACCCTCTGATCTTACTGGCATGGGTTCTCACAGCAAACACTAGACAGTTGTTATCACTAACCCCAAAGAATGCAGATATTCTGGGAGAATGCAAAGGCCAGTTTAAAGAGCCATTCACTATCTGTGTTGATGCTCATGGCTTGTATGTCTACTTCGCAAAGTCAGATCAAAATGATTGCTTCTAACCTTTATGCAGACAAGCAAGGGTTGTCAGGTACTTGCCAGTTTTCACAGTACAATTCAGGTATCTACTGGGCATTGTGGTTCCACATGGTATTATTCATTTCCAGGATACTTTCTAAAACACTACCAGTGTCTAACACTGCTTTGAAGAAAGCAGCAATTCAAGCACAGAAAGAGAATGTGAGTCAGTATGATATTTTCTCATTAATTGTTAACTTGCTTTTTTGTTTGTTTTCATTATTCCCACAAACTCAGTTATGAATTGTTTCCTGTCCAGTTTGGTGATATCGAAAAGCACTTACCTGTAAAGCTTTCACTTACACTAGTCTTCCACACCAAAATCAGGTTGCATGCACTTATCTGCATCTCTCTGTCTCACCTATATGAACACAGTAAAATATAATCCACAAAGTCACTACCTCTGCCACATGCTTGATAGACATAAAAGGACAATCTTAAGGTCTCCCATACTAATTTGCAAGCACTAAATTATATGTTTGAGGGAAAGCTGAATGTATTGTGAAGTAAAGCCGATATCTTTTGTTTTGACTCTTCTATACAGTTTGTTATATGGGTTTTCTTAGTCATGCTGCTCCTTTTCAAAGTGTTTCTCATGAAATGCATTAAAGCCCACAGTGCACACTCAAGGGAATGTCTCTAGCTGCATGACTTCAACAGGAGATTGCACATCTGCTGCCACCTGTGTTACTTCTAAAAACGTTGTGTATGTTAGATCAGGTTTGTATTAATTTTCTTATGTGCACAGACATTGATTTAAGCACACCACCATCCATCTTGGATGCCCTTATTACCTTAAATTGCAAAAGGAAGATTATTGGTAGGAAACTTTTAATATGACTAATACTGCTCTAAGGGCTATGATGCAACAATAAGAAATTAAAGGGGTTTTAATGAAGAAAATGAAATACAAAGGTAAATAGTCTTAGGGGAGAGAGAAATAAGTTAACTTTAAGCCTTCTAGGGCATTTAGGAGGCCACTGACAGACTTTAGCAATCTTTTAAGTTACAGCATTCCTTATATATTCACTATGTTGCTTTGCTCTTCATATCAGCAGCTCTACTGAACATGACCCTTTCTCTCTGCAGTTCTGCCACAT
This sequence comes from Coracias cyanogaster, assembly GCA_033124195.1. Lineage (NCBI taxonomy): Eukaryota > Metazoa > Chordata > Aves > Coraciiformes > Coraciidae > Coracias > Coracias cyanogaster. The sequence goes on along the minus strand of JAVSBS010009417.1, from coordinate 102,251 downwards.
GTTCCCAAACACAGGAGAGACTTGTCAGAGGGCAGCTTCATCCTTATGTGTTGGCGTCCCTGCTTTCAAGGCATTTTGTAAAGTAGAAAGGGCAAGATGAGAAAGAAAGGAGAGAAGGGTGTTCAGGTTTTGTAAGCTGTTACAGCTGCCAAGTTTGCATCATATGCATTCTGATTTTGTACCTGTATGAAAAACATAGGTTGATTTCAATCCTTATTTGATATTCCCCTTTCTAAGCCCAAGACTTATATTCATGCTGTTTTCTTTCTCTGACTTTTTATGAACTCATTATTATGCTTCTGACACACAAAAGCTCTTTTCTAAGTTACTGTGTTCTGAGAGCTCTAATAGTGTGTTCTGAGAGCTCTAATAGTGCACCATCATGTACGGTTCTTTTTACAGACCACCAGATATCTCTTAGGAATAACACTGAGACATCAACCTGGAGCCTGAATGTAAACACAGAAGCGATATAGTTAGTAATAAATCCTGGTAGGTACAATACAGTACAATTTTGCAGAGCCAACACTTTTTCACTGATTTTCACAAACCAACAAACATATACAGTTCAATTTGCCTCAGCTGCACATGCACACACATGTGTAGACATCTAGCATACAACCTACTATTTCAGATAAAGCATTTGTAAAATAGAATTTTATCTACTACAAGGTCAAAGTCGTAACATCCAGTGAGATTACTGATAGACAAATGACTTGCTTTATCGTTTCTTCTTTGAATATATTGAGATGACCTTTTTTAATTCCAGAACAATATTGTGCATCTGTTTTCTAAAATGATCTTTCAGCCCTGGTTTCTGATACTGCTGATGATTTCTGAGATTTTAGGCCAGCGCTATCATTCATAGTATGAAGCCAGTATCTAGCGTAAGTCTAACATTTTCTTATTTATCAAATACAAATCATAGTTTTAAAAGTCTTGCTGGTATCAAAGAAAATCTTTTTCCTTGTAGACTGCGTGGTCTACTTGCTAAAGTATCATGTTCAGACAGACATCTGTTCACCTGCATCTGGACAGTTGATTGAGCAATGAGATGCTTATAAAGACTTATTTAGTTGAAACATTAATTCACCAGGAAAGCAATCTTTTTATCTTGCAGTGGATTATTTTAACAGTTAACTAAAAATTTTAAACACTGATGTTTTTAAGGCTAATGACAGGTTTGCTTTCCCATGTATTTATGCTTCTGATTGCTGTTAAACTTACTATATAATTAACTTAAAATAGTCACAAATAAGAAGCAAATATTTACTTCTAATTCATCATCATAAATGAAGTAAAGGTATGAGTACAACATACCAAACATATCTTCCGAAGTTTATAGCACCACAATTAGATAAAACTTATCCTCCTATCCAGAATATATCACTTTTTTGATAAATAAGAGTATGTTAAACTTTGTAAGACAGTCTTGTGAATTTGTAAGACAATTTGCTCAATGTTCCTGGCTAGACTATGTATAACAAATAAATACTGTATTCCTCCAACTAGAATTGAAAATACTTCACTTATTCACTTTCACTCTCAGCTACCATCTCTTCTATTCTTGCTGACAAACTAATATGTCCTTTGATTTCAAGTCAACAAAAAACCTTTCATCACATACTATTTGTTTTTCAGATATTTCATATATTTGGGAATAGAAGTGAGGATTTATAAAAAGAAATCTGATTAATAAAAATATTAGTAAAATTATTTTTTAAAAACCCTAAAATCCTATCTGAATAAACCAAATTTAGTCAGACCACTGTTGTCTTCCTGAATTTGCAAGCAGACTAAAATGAAAGTTCTGGGAAACTGGTCACAGAATTAACTTTGGACCTTTGTTATGGTGATTTGAATGCCTCTACTGTTAATTATTTCACTAACTATTCCAGTAGAAAGAAAAAAAGAAGGAAGAAAAGAGGCAATTAATGTGCTTATTCTACAACTCTTATCTGTAAAGCTTTCCTTGCTAACGGAAGCAAAAAGGCATCTTTTCTGATGGCTAATTTAAAAGCTTTTATTAAATCATATGGTATAGCTAAAACAGATTTCTGCAGTGGCACTTAATGCTCCTAGGTCTACATAGAGCTCATGCATCCAGGTGTGAAGCTAGAAAAGGTGAGACAGATCCTTGTGCTGCATTTGAAAGGCTTCCCTTTCAACAATTCTACTAGGATTTTTACATCAGCCAGGATGTGCATGGCTGAGGACAGCCTACAGTCTGGCATTCTGTAGACTGCACATACCATCAGAGAGTATATTCTCCTTTTCACTGGGCATCACATTACATAAATCAAAGATTCTGCTCTGAGCTTTCTCTTTGATGCTTTCCTTTTGTTTTTTTTCATTCAATTCAGTGAAAGCAGAGAACTTTGACACATAAGCCAAGTCAACGTTTTGACTGTGGAGTGTGCAGGGTCCCTCAAATACCACTGCCCACTTCATATTTGCACTGATTTGTATCCAACAAGACATACAACCAACATAACCTGTTGTTTTCTCTGCTGAGACTATTTGCCTGAACTGCATGTCAGGGAAGACAGAAGTAAATCACTGGAGACAGTAAGAAAATTACTACAAATAAATAAAGAATTTGGATATATGTTACAGAAACTATAAAAGAGACTAGTTAAAGCCATATTTAGAAGTAACTCATAGAATGGAATCCTTTCTAATGGCTTAAATTTTTAAAATATCTTTTAAATAGGTGTGGAATTGATTCAGGAGCTAAAAAAACCCCTTAGTTTAATTCCTGCCTTGCTGTATAAACAAATGAACCCAACCACAGAAGTAACTGGAGTTTGATCTTTTATTGATGTGTTCCTTTCAAATCCCTACCATGTTCCTTAAGATAGTAGGTATTATCTACGTACAGATAAAGAGTGTCATGAGGTTCCTATTAATAATGGGGAAAATGGGTACAAAACAACTGATTCATTAACTTTCAAACTATTCTTCCAAAACAACATATATATTGTATATTATATTATCTATTAAGTGAATATTACTACACATTAAAATATAAATGTACTATTAAACAATTGCAAAACTGGTGCTAATTGCTAATTCTGTGTCTGTGATCTGTCAAGAATTGAGCTGTTTCAGGATACAAAACCAGACATTTATTTGACAGTCCTACACACAAAACTCCATGTTGGGGGTATGTGTGGGGCAAAGTTTCCAGATTAAGCTGTGGTGAACATGTTAGGGATGTGACCGCTGGCAAAATCCCCTCAGTTTAGCAGAACAGGGTATAGCATGCGGGAAAACAGTTCCCCTTCATCCCCTTGCCAAAGAGGAATTAAATTCCCATCCTATATGAATGGTATGAGATCAATATTTTGGCTTGAGGAAGCCACTTCAGTAACATTTACATATAAACAAGGATAATAATAATTTAGTGTTACCTTATATAAGTCCTTATACTCAGTAGTTCAAAAAGTGCTTTTCAAATATATTACTTTCTTATTGCTGAACTAAGGACCACAGTTATGCACAGGACACTTTTCCAGCCAGTATCAGGATCAGAAGTGATGTCCCACTTTCCTGTCCTCACTTGCTACAGAGAAGATAGACACATAGCGCTGTGTGCCAAACCCTCTGGACTATGTGATGTGCACCCCAGCATTGCCTTTATTGCCTACAAATGAGGACTGCTCTGTCAGCAGGCTGTAGAGAGGCATCCCTCAGTGCTCTAAGAACATCTCTCCCTTTCAGCTTGCACAAGGTATCTGTGGTGATCTGTTGGTGATTTCACTGTGTCCTACACTTTTTGGACTTATGCTTTCTGAAGGAAGAGGCTACAGAAAGAAAAATTTACAATAGCACACAGAGAGGACTAGACAAGGTGCTTTTATCCAGGTCTTTCCCATGTCCTTTACCCTGCTGTTTGCCTAGCCTTGCCTATAAACAGCTGACTACTGTCTGAGAGTCTACATCTCTACATGGGTGAAAAGTAGATCCTATTCTATATAAAAAGTCTGTTTATAACGTGTTAAAAATCATGAATAACTTATTTCAGAGGCTGCATTATAGAGAGTTGAAGGCATTGGGCAACTAGTCATGAAAAGTTTTTAACAAGAGTAGCAAAGACTGGAAGTTATGTTTTGTGTTAGACTTCTGAGATTCAACAGGTTTGGGTTTTCTTCAAAATCTCTATTTTAAGTCTTTGAAGATATTTCATTTTACTAATGTTTAACACTTTATTTTGATTGTGAATAAAAGTATACTGTTGCTGTTGTGATATTTTCCTAATAGAAATCTATAGTTTCCTTAAAAGGAAAAGCTAAATCATTTGTTTCAAGAAGGTTGAAATGGAAATAATTTTATAGCCTATGCTTGCACACTTCTAGTTCTCAGCTGAGCTACATGAAGAAGGTAATCCCTTATTAAAATTCTGTTTACAGTGCTAAGATTTTGCCATTGCAAACTCATGTAGGAATGCTATTATAGAAAATAACCAAGATTAGAAAAGCCAGCTGAGGGATGTAGCTCTACAAATTTAATTAAATTTGATGGAAGTTATGTAGAAAAATAGTTCTAGGCAGCTTTGAGCATTTCGTGCAATGTGTGTATTTTTAAAAGCCAGAATTTGCTCCACTGAGTTTAACTAAGGCATGGGCAAGTGAGCCTGAATACTGAAAGAGACTGATAAGGCAACGAGACAGAGCTGTCAAGGATCACAGACAGTAGTAGGAAGGCTACTTCAGATCTTAGTTTAAGATAGATCTACATTGATGTCCTGGTTTGAGTTAGAACCAAACCAATTCTGTTCAATGATTTTACTTTTCAGCTAAGTCTTTTCTAACTAACTGCACTTTCTGAAGCTAACAACACGTTTTTGCAGACAATGTCTGCTTCTAGCGGTGATAATGTTTGATGTTTAACTAAACTGACCAGCAAGGCATTCCATCCTGTATACATCATATTCAGTATAAAGCTGATGGATCACAAGGGTCTTGTCCCTTTGCCCTTTTCCTTCTCATCAATCCTTCCACTGGCCTTCACTTCCCTTGGGGGCCTTCTTCCCTTCTTGGACCCTCTTGTGCCTTTGATCCCGATTCTTGTGTTCCTGAACCCTGCTCCTGAACCTGGTTCCTGTCTGCTGCTGAGCCCCACCTGGGACTTTGCCAATGCATGCTCCAAAGTATCAGTGGTGATGGTGACGTAATTGCCATTGAGTGAGGTTGGGTTCAATGCTGGTTTTGTATATATTTGTACATATTCTATTTTATCATTGTTATCTTCTTTAAAGCTGTTTTAGTTTTCTTTTCTAATCTGAAAGCCTCTCTGTCATTCCCTTCCTCTCCCATTTGGGAGAGGAGGGTGCCATAAGTCTGTCTCCCTTATCTTCTTTCTCTTCCTCTATTTGACTGGGGAAAGAGCGGTTAACAGAGAGCATCTGTTGTAGGTCTGGTGGATTGACCCTAAACCTTGAAAAATGATCTGATTCTTCAGAATTTCTTCAATGATTTGAATAACTTAAAGAAATCTTTCTAATCTCTCTTGACAGTCAGAAAATGAACAAAACAAAAATTCTTCTCCTCTGCCTCCAATAAACACATTAGCAATGACCTTTTAAGATCAAATAAAATGGTAAATGTGAAAAAACATGAGATGCTCTTGAGAAAAATGATGATATAATCAAAAGATCATAGAGTGCCACTTCTTCTTCTTTCTGTAAAAATTGAGTTAACAATTTTCTCTGACCTTGTTTGTCTGTTTTTCTCTAGAGTTATGCCAAATTATCCGAAGGTCTTTCATACAATCAAAGACCCTGAATAGCTATTATCTCAGAGATGCTGCAGATGTGGCTGGATATTTACTGATACAAATACAACTCTTGTCAAGCTGCATCACACCACCCTAGATCCTCCATCTCCAGCAGTGTATGAAAAACACATAAAATTAGCAAACCTGCTTTCCACAGAATAATAGACAATATTTAGCATGTCTACACATGCACTTAATTTTGTCCAATGTAAGTTTTAGAAAGTCATCATGTGCAACAGGGCCAAGTATTTTTTACTGTCTAAATAATGGCCAGAAGAGGTTCATTGTTAGAAAGGCAGAGCTGAAACACTGATGGTTGTTCATAAATCCCTTTAAGGTTGCAAGCCAAATACTGCTCTGACAAACGCATCTCCCAAGTGTAATGGTCTTCACATTACTCCCTCCCAGGTATCTCTGTAGGTACATTACTGAATCAATACCTTGAAAAACAGGAAATATTTTTAAATCACTCCCATCTATGCAAAAGTTTGATAGATCTTAAAGACCTATGTGAAACACAAACTGGTAAACAAAAGCTCTCTTCAAAGGCTGGTGTTTGCATAGCAGGTCATTGCATTTTCATAGAATTCTCACAGCTCTGACATGCATGCACTCAGTGAAAGAAGTTCCCATAAGAGATTATTGCAGGAAAAAAAACTCATTCATGTATGCAATTGTTTGTTATCAACAGATGGTATGTATTCTAATTTATTTTGACTTGTTAGATTTGATTCACTGCTTTTGCTTATGTTTGCTTTAATCTGGGTAATCAAATCTGGCTGTGTATGAGCCGAACTTTCTGCCTCCATAAAAATATGCATTGACCATTCAGTGGCACTCCTCTAAAAGGAAGTACACAGCCTTTCTCATGAGCATGACCCCTCCACTTTACTTTCCTTTTCTCAGAATAACAGACAGAAATTTTCTTTGGTAGGCTCAGCAAGCAGTGAACCCTCCTCTAGTCACACTAGAGGAAACAATATTTATTAGTATTTTTGCCTCTTCATCCGAGGGAAACAAAATGTATGTTCAGTGTCTGTCTCTCCCTATCTAGGAGGAAGATAAATTTGACGATGCAGTTTGATAGGTAAAGGTCTACAAGACAATACATTTCTTCCATCTATGAAGATAGTAGAGTAGGGGACACAAAACATAGAACTTCCCATGAATAGCCATGCTTGAGGGGCAGGTTAAGGTGCAAGACTAGTAAAATCTTCATAAAGATCCTAATTACCCAACTGTCAAAGCCAGTAGTCAACATGTCAGAGTTTTATAGGAAACCAACTTTAACTGCTGCCGGTCCTCAGAGTCACTGGGAGCTACTAGTTTGGTAACAGTTGTAGAAGTATAGTCTTATTTATGGAATGCAAAACAAGTCCCTGGGAGGATGCTAAGTATCCTACCTGCAACAGTGAAACAAACTTCTCCTTTTGGCATCCCAGTGCAGGAAAAGTGATGGCAGAGGACAAGACTTGGTCTCTACAAATACTATGACTAATGCAAAATATGCCTTCTGGAAGAAATGTAAGCCATTTTTCTTCTGAAGCTTTTTCAGGTGGCATTGAAGAAGAATTATGTCTGCATTCTTTCTGGGGTTCTGTCTGAACAGTAACAAACCTAAGCATAGTCTCTACAAAGGCAGACTTAGTCATTAGGATGGAGTCAGCAGCAAAACCCTCTAAGGTAGTTCTGTAATCACATTACAGGCTCTCTGCAGCAGTGACTAAACCTGCTTCATGGGGGCTAGAGACTTCCCACCTGCCTCTGTGTGTCAGCTTTATCTTTGTTTTACCCTGTCAGGGTGTACAGTGCACAGATGAAACAAATCATCAGCTGTGAGCCAGGTGTCACTCAAGGAGCCTTTGATGTGAAAGTGTCACAAGGCACAGGGCATGCAACCTAGGAATTAAGCTTCCCAGAGGGGCAGCACTGGCTGGTTAACTGGAAACACCAGAGAGACCATCATGCTAGCTGTGCTACCAATTCATGCTTGCTTTAGCAAGCCTCCTTGTCCCAGTCTCCCTTTTCTGTAAAACAGGAATACTGGTAAAGACTCCCATATACCTCACAAAGCTATTATGAGACCAAATTAATTTTGGTATCTTAGTTAAAGAAGGTATTTGTGTGTTTGTTTGTTTTCCTGACAGACAGTACTTATGAAAGTAGACAGGTGGACTAGGGATAATTAATGCCTTGTATTTATAAAGCAATTTTAATTGATAGTTATTCTTTTTCTTCCCAGACAAATTCTCTGTGTTGCCCAATTTACAGATGAAGTAACTGAAATATTTCTGAAGTCTAAATGTAGGAGGATAAGTAAATGTTGTATATCTTAAGTGTCCTGTGGAAGTGTAAGCAGATGAAGCAAAAAAAAAATCAGTCAGGAAGCCACACTGCAGATATTGTTCACTATTTCACTAACTGGTAGCTGAAACCTGACTTTCAAAAGTGATTTCATTTGCCTTGAGAAAAAAATGATTAGGTTTTTTCTTAATGAGTTTTTGAGGGAACATGTATGTCTTATCTATGTGATTAGTAGTGGGACTAATTTGCATTTGGACAACTGTTCCACAAAGCCTTGAGCATCTCTGTCCTGGCTCGAGCAACAGCTGAACCGTGTGTGTTCCTCTGCAAGGGGTCCCTGCTGGCTGCCTATGCCATCACCTATACAACAGGAACACCCATTTTTCCACTTCATGCATTTCTTTAGACAACCTGGTCCTGTCAGCTGGCCGTGGGTTTTGGCTCCTGCTTATACAGCTGCTTGTACAACTCAGGGTAGTTGAATGTTTACTCCACCATTTGTTTAATGAGACCTGTAATCAGCTTTAAT